>JANHZU010002047.1:329387-346681 GCA_032468055.1 Acrochordus granulatus | reverse complement strand
AACTGATCTTTTCCAATCCTGTGGCCACTGTTGAGTTTTCCAAATTTGTTGGCATATGGAGTGCAGCACTTTCACGGAATCATCTTTTAGGATTTTAAATAATTCAGCTGTAGTAGGATGGTTACGACTGAGCTATAAATGTGAAAAATCATCCCTTGCTACTTCCGTCTTAGAAATGCTAGCCCACCGCAGGCTGATAAATTCCACCCTTTTAAATGCATTAAACATAAAAATGGCAATATTTTTTAAAATTCTTCCTGCGTGCTGTATTTAGCCTAATCAAGATTTCTGAGTCTTCTGTCTCTAAAGGAGGGAAGGAAAGAGCGGCAGAGGTCTGTGTCGTGGAAGGGCTGGGGGTGGAGGACTCTACCTGATGCAGTTCCTGTACCTTTAAATGTCAGAAGCTTGAGCTGAGACGTGGTGGGGGGAGCGCCTAGGCTCCCTTCCCTTAACAAGCCACTGTCTACCTAAGGGGGAGAAGGCGAGGGGGCTGGAGTGAGTCGGGGACGCAGGGAGAAGAAGCCGTCTAGAACGATGAGAGGCGCTCCCCGCCCTTCCCCACTCGGAGCTACGGAACCGGAGCCCCGTTGTCACCCGTCGCTCTCCAGCCTCTTCCGCCACCCGCATCTCTTCCTTCTGCCGCCCCGCTGGAGCCAGAGCCCCCTCCCCAAAGGGCACCTCTGAAAGCCAAATATGGAGCGCCTCTTCCACCCAGCCAGCCGCAACTCAAGAGAGTGAGATCGGATTTGCAGCCGGGTGGGGCGGCCCGGGGGGAGGGGAGAAAATGAAAACAGTCCTTTGGAGTGGGGGAGGCAGAGTGTGTGAATGTGAGTGGGGGGGGCGAGAGAGTGCCTGAGCTGGAGACAGTTACCGACACTGCACTGCTGCTGATCCCAGAGTCTCTCCCGTGAAGACCCAACCGGCAAAATGATGCTTTGCCCAGGACCCGCTGCCCAATTTTGCCAGCATAGCAGCAGCAGGTGGATGTAAGACCCTTTGTCTGTGGCATTCCCATCTCTCTTTTTCCCCCTGCAAAAACCCCCTGCAAAAAAAAAAAGACTTGTCTTTGTATGTTGGCCTCTTCCCGCCCCCCCTCCTCCTCCCCTCTCTGGCTCTTGCTTGGGGCGGCGTGAAAGGACACCCATCGCCCACACGCCCTGGTCTAGTCTACCCCTCCGGGGCCCCCAAACCCTTCCTCGGTGGGCCCAGGAGAGCTCTCTTCTTGCCCCCAGCAGTGAGGCAGGAGACGGATCCGGAACCATCCCCCCCCGCGCTCCTATTCTGGAGAGAATGTGCCAGCGGCCAAGCCCGGCTCCCTCGGTGGCGGCGGCTTGTCTTCGCGTTTGCTGCATTATTTAAGGGGGCGGTTTGTGTTTTCCCGGCTTTCCCCCCCTCACCCCACCTTTTGGAGAATTTGCGAACTGCGTTACATGCATGTCCAGTGGGGGAAGGTTTAATTTTGACGATGGAGGGTCCTACTGTGGAGGTTGGGAGGACGGCAAGGCTCATGGCCACGGCATCTGCACTGGCCCGAAGGGGCAAGGCGAGTATGCAGGTTCCTGGAGTCACGGCTTCGAGGTGTTGGGTGTCTACACCTGGCCCAGTGGGAACACCTATCAGGGCACCTGGGCCCAAGGGAAGCGCCACGGCATCGGTGTGGAGAGCAAAGGGAAGTGGGTGTATAAAGGGGAATGGACGCACGGATTTAAGGGACGCTACGGAGTGCGTGAGTGCACCGGCAATGGGGCCAAATACGAAGGCACCTGGAGCAACGGACTGCAGGATGGCTATGGGACAGAGACCTACTCCGATGGAGGTAAGAGGCAGGATTTCTTCTCGCCTTCTTGGCCTTTTCCTCCCAGATCCACACATTTCATTTCAGTCTTTTGGTCACCCCCTGCTCAGGGGGTGACCAAAAGGGGCATCTTTCTGAAAGGACCAAAATAACCATGTCCCCGCCCTGCCCTATGTTGCCCCAGACTAGTCCTTGCAGTGCCAGCATTAAACCTTGATGGTTGGGTGCTAATGGCTTAAGGAAAGGCCTTTTTCTTAGCAGGGTTTGCAGGGTAGAGACTAGCTTAGAGTCCTAGCTCCACTAAGAGAATCCTTGTCTGTCTGCCTAGCCCAACTCCCAAGATTGATTTAAGCATAAACAAAGATGGGTCAGTATTGCACTTTTGTGTGTGGAAAGGAGTGGTTCTGAAGGATCCAGGGAGGTGTGTAGGAAAGGAGGAAAGGTCCAGTGGAGAGGAATTGCAATTGGAAATATGGCGAGTCCAAGTCCTTTTGAGAACTAGAGCAAAAGATAAATACCTCCCTCCTCTCCCCCTTGCTGTGAATATCCCCTTGATATTTACAGGATCACAAGCAAATCCAACAAGGGTGGGACAGAAGGGTGAAATCTTACTTGGGGAAAAACCTCAGTGCTGAGCTCGCTTATCCAGACATCTCTCTCTAGGGTCAAGCTATCTTGCAAACTCTTCTTTTAATTGTCTTCCAAGTCTGGCCCTCCGCTGCATGGGTCCTCAGTTAATCTGATAACCAGTTGTAATTTACAGAGGATTCTTCATGTTGAGAGTGTGTGGCTGGATGTATGTAGAGTACCTAGAGGCTGTTCTCAGCTTTGGCAAGAATCCTTCAGGGGTTATCTCAGGGGTTACCTATCTTCAGGGGAAGGTAGAGATGTGGACTAAGTGGAAACAAAATTAGCAAAGGTCAGTTGAAGAGAGAAAACTCTAATACTAGTAAGATTAAGGTCTCACTCAGAGAAAAGAGCAGTTGTCCTCTCAGATGGCCTGAATCACTACATCTTAGTTAAGTGGCTGTTTCCTATGCTAATCTTTCTGTGTGCAGGCATCAGGCCTATTTTCCACATCCCTGGAGGAAGGCAGCAGAGAGGTCTTTGGTTTTAATATCATGTATCTATCTCTGAAATGCAATTCTTCCTTTTCTTCCATGCTTCCCTCTCTCTTGGCCTGCCTGCTTTAAAGCACTTCAGCAAAGAATACATCCTCATATTTCAAAGGCCCTGCAGGAAGAGATCAGGAAAGGAAAGCCTGAAGGGAAAATTGATTTCTGTGAAATAGAATTTGCCGATCTGAAGCAAAGAGGGAGGGCAGGAACTGAGCAAACTTTATTCAATTTTTACAAGGCATGTGGCTCTGTCTGAGAATCTGTTTTGTGAACTGAACTTGTTATGGAGCAAAGAAGGAAGCAGAACTGAATATAGCCTACGTATATATTTGTATTGGTTATTTGTACTGGTTATTTTGCTCTCCCAGAAACCTTCAATCTCAGTGCCCAGGTTTCTCTGAATTCAGGGCTGATGTCTGCATTTAATATCTTAGGCTAAATCCTCTAAAATGGCCTTTTCTGATTTGGTGCCCTGAAGGAATGTTGCAAGTGCAGTTTCTGGAATTCCTTTCAGCTCTGCCAGTTGTAAGAATCTTAGTTCCCATGTAGGCACTAGAGAAGGGAAGGTGGATTGAAAGTATTCTTGGCCTAACCATGCCTTTATGCAGAAGCCATGCAGACATGATGGTAGACTACTGCAGTGCTGCAATCCCCAATGAAACCTGAGAAAAAATTCATATATTCAACCAAAGAGGAAATAAATGTGCAGAGCTACCATAACCTAGATGTGATGGCCTGCTTTAGACTTAGAAAGAATCAGAGAAACAAACATCAGAGTGATAATGAAAATTGTCTATGGATATTTGTAAAAATTCATCATGGAGACATAGTTTGTTGAGAATATGTATTGTATGGAATGATACTGATCCCACTGCTTTGCAGGGGCTTTACAGGACCCGCAAATTGATATCCCACTCAAGTTCTCATCTCTCCTCTGATTTTCTTGTGATGATAATAAAAAAAAAGCATCCAGCTGGTGTTTTTGCACTGGTAAAAAGTGCAAGAGAGATCCCTCTGAATATGAAATTACAACTGTCTCTTGGCTAGAGCATCTTCTTCAGGCCTCCTGACAGTGACTTAGCAAACCTCTTATATTTGGAAAATAATATTCCAGATGTGTGAGTGGCAAATGCATTACACTGGGAAAAATGGCTCCCCAGCTACTATTAAAACAGAGGCAGCTCCTGGAAATTAAGATTCCTGTAGCTCCTCAACCCATCTGCTGGGAGCCTTGTTGCTTCCTGAGATGTCAAAAATAATCTATCATATGTCATTTTTAAAAACTACAGAGATCAGTCTAATAAGCAGATCCATGTGTGCTAAAAATTTAGTAGTATCAAAATAAAAAGCTGTCATGTCTTAATTCAAAAGTCTAGGAGATAGATATATAGCCAGACCCATCCAGAGGCTTTACCATTATAAGGGATATACTGAAGTCCTATGTCCCTTAATTTGCTTTTTGAATAAAGGCTCCAAACAGCTTTTTGTCATGGGAAGCAGCTTCTTCCTCTCCCATGACACAAAGAGATGTATGCAATTTTCCATTGATTGTTCTCACTTTCTTGGAATTCCCACACAGCGATTCCTGATGTTTGGGCAGTCACCTCAGTGCTGCCATATGCCTCAATATATTACCCATTCACAGATGCTCTCAACTCTGGGTTTGTTTCATATTTCAGAAACAAAACATGGCTCACCCTCATACAATTGCATAAGACAGAAGACCCAGCTGTAGGTTTTTATAGGGGCACATACAACCCATTCAAGTTCTGGATCTCATGAGGTTTATTTTCATTCAAGACCTTTCTGTGTGAAGCTCCTGCATAATATCCCCTCTGCCCATTGACTCTTCAGGACAACATAGACCAGATGGTTTTCTAGTCCCACTTCTTGGTGTGCAGATAAAAGATGGACTTTGTGACCCCTCCCTCTTCGATATTTCTAGGTATTTCCAGCAGTGCCATTTCTATTTTTAAAAATGGGCCTACATCAAGCAGAAGGCAATTTTCACATTTCCAGGACACAAATCTTTGCAGCAGCCCAAACAATAAAAGAGGAAGTGAAAGAGAGCAGGTCTGCATTTATAGGTCTCAGAAATACAGTGCTTTTTTTAAAAAAAAAGCCTTCAAGCGATTCATGTGTCCTCACAATCTCTATTTTAGCTGCATTATATCAAGCATAGTTCACACAACAGTGCCAAAAAAGCCCCACTCCTGGAAATGATAAAACAAGGCTGTACTAATTGTCTCAGGCTGATGACATGGTTTCACATTAACCAAGCCAGTTCCCCAGAATATTTAAAATCACTTATGTTAAATTTCCAGCAATACCATCTTTTGAAAGTAGGTTTGTTACAGAATTTCTCTCTTCCTTCTTTAAATCGTTTTGATGTCTCAGGACCTTGGAGAGCACCTAACTCACAGCCACACTGACAGGATGTGCCTCAGCTAAGCCTTTCGCACATACTTTCTCCATTTATTTTAAGCCTCCATTTATGAAATGAATGATGAGTGAAGGCCACAATGCTTGGTGTGTTGGTACCATGATTCTCCAGAATCCTAGCCAGCTTGGCCTTTATCCATTTTTGCTGGGAATCCTGGGAGTTACAATCTCAACCCTTCTCTAAAGCATCAAGATATGGGAGCTGTTCTCTTTCCAGTCATATGTACTGTATAGCTAATGACACATTCAGATGGTAGCTGTGAAGACAGTCACAAATCTATGTAATGAGGTGTATCAGATGTACTTTATCCCTTGTAGTCCATATGGTGTTATTTCCATTCTTCCCTGGCCCTTAGAGGTCCAGAGAACAGCAAGCATAGCACAAATTTGGAGCATAAAAGAGGTGGAGGAGCTACAAAGGTTCCTCCAGTCCTCCTTTTTTTGTAGGTGGTGAAACAGGCAGTTTGTGGAATCCTTGGTGGGCTGCCATAATGACTGCACTGAAAATTACAGGTCATTCAGACCTGGTTTGTACCAATGTCTGAATGTGCTGTCTTGCTTACTTTAGCATGGCTTGTTACCACATGTTCATCTAAAATTATTTTTAGCTACTTTCACTAAAGTATAGCAAACATGCAAGCTGTAACTCATCTTTACAAGGATTTAGGAGCACCATATGATCATGCTGTAGAATGCACTGATATGTTAGGGCCAGTGTATCAAATCCTAGGAGAACAAGGGAACATATTTACAATATCTAAACCAATACTGTATTTCCCAATCTTGGTAGCTTTAAGGTTGGTGGATTTCAACTTCCAGAATTCCCAGCCTGTGCTGGCTGGAGAATTCTGGGAGTTGAAGTCAATCCATCTTTAAAGCTGCCAAGGTTGGGAAACACTGACCTAAATCTATAAATAGTATCAGATAAAAGCAAAAAGGAGACACATGTATATGGAAGGAGAATGAGAGAAGGGAACCATGTATTTTGGCCATTGAGTGATATAGAAATCATTCAATAAGTAAGAGAAAGAGGTCCCTTTTCTCTCTTGTTTTGTTCCTTCCTCTTAAGAATATTTGTTTGCTTCCATGGACAAGGTACATCTTGATTTCCTATTCTGTGGGCCAGTAGAACATAACAAGTTTTGAAACATATTTGATTTGCAGCTACTGATTGTGAAATAATCAGATGACAGTCCAATCCAGGTGATCTTACTGGTGTAAGGTTGAGGCTAGAACACAGATTCCCTCCTTCAAAACAGAAAGTTTGGTGAGAGAGACAACAGGCACCATTTGGGAGCAGAGTCCATGCTCTGCAGGCCATAAATCCCATGGGTTAGTCTTCCAGGATGAGAAATGGCACAGGACATGGAGTCCTAATAGCTGAGATTGAGCTTGGAAAAAAATTAAATTTGATTAAAATTAAGTGAATGTCAGTGTAATAAAATGATGAGATTGCCCTTGGATCTGTTTTTTTCCCCTGTTACATTCAAATTTTGCAAATTGGTAGCTATTCTAGGGCAGTTGGGAGATAGCACCCAAAACTCTCCAGCACCATGTTGAGAGCTTTGCAAAAAACTGCCAGTTTTTTTCTTCCTCTTAGCTCTCAGTTATGTTTTCCAAGAGAGCAGCAGTACTATAAAACAAATGCAAGTTTTTAGTGTAGATCAGTGTTTTTCAATTTTGGCAACTTTAAGAAGTATGTAGTTCAATTCCCAGAATATTGGAAATTCTGTGTTGGTATGAAAAAGGCTGGTCTGCAAGAAGCACTTTATTTAGCCATTCTTGCCTGTATTTTGAGGCTTCTGCAAAGAGCTTAGTTTAACTGAGAAATGGGGCAAGATTAGAGAGTTTATGATGAGGATTACTGAATGTGATTAGCAAAGAGAAAGGAAAAGAGAGAGAGAGAAAATTAGGCAGATTGTAGTGGACTTTGTACAGGAAGCATATTAGAGTTAATTTGCTCAATGGATTGAGAAGCTTTCAGCATTCTGCCCACTTGAGCATCCAACTTAGAATTTGTAGCCCTGATCCTGCTCTCAAGAGGAAAGCAGAATGGATCTAGTTTATTTCACAACTGGGAACAGGCATAGCATCTGGCATTCAATCAGAAATGAGTAGCCAAAGAGCCTGGGGGAATATCAGAATTTCCCTACATGCTTATCTGCCATGTAAGTTTATTATTATTGCCAAAAAGAAAGGCAGAAATCATATGAGAATCAATGTTAGGCATCAGCAGCACGGGGCCAAACTTCCTTTTTCCACCAAGAGCTGCTATGAGGTTCTTATGTATGGCTGGCCCATGTGGAAGTAACATTCCCCTCGGGCACTTGTCGCTCCTGGGAATTCATGCTCGTGCCCTCTAAGCAACCTGCTGCTGTAGTATTGCCATAGATACAGCTCAGCTGCTCTTGAATCATTTTGGTGATGCCTGCCTGTATCGCCCACACTGCTGCCGTAGCAGCAAGAAGATCCTTCTGCTACTCAGCCTCTGCTATCAGGGGGAAGATACCTGCTGAAGAATCATGTAAGTTCATAACATGCAGTTAGGAGATACCCAAAGGAAGATCACTCCAACCCAACTGAGATTCTCAGGCTCAGGTTTTCACTGATGGGGAAAAATAACCTCCCCTCTACCCAATGCTCTAAAATGCTCTAAAAACAATGCTCAGCTTTATTACCATGTGGAAGGTAGTCTCCTAAGCCACAGGAGGACTTGGGTTCAATTGAGCAGGAAGACTTTGTGATCAGCTTTATGTCATGGGGATGTGTGTGTGGATGGGAGCAAATGTTGACCTATCTTTTGGGATTACACAATGAGATCATGATTTGCAAATGATGCAACAATATTTGCCTTCAGGCTCCGTCAATGTGTACAAGAGGGGGATGATGAGAGCCAGGTCATCTGTCCTCCACTTCTGGTCATAAATGGCCACTCTAGAAAATCAATCCTGATTTGGAAGTGAAGGGAACTTCTTGCAGTTTGAACGGATATTTGCTCACCTTTATGTACAGCAATTTGTCTCAACCTCAGTAATATTAAGAGGTGTGGACTTCAACTCCCAGAATTCCCAGTCAGCAATATTGAATAATATTGTTCAATGAGCTTTCCCAATGGGAAGGGTTTCAAGTCATAATGTCCTAGCCTTAATTTACAACTTAACCTTGAGACTGTTTCTCAAAACAGATATTTCAGGCCAATCATCCAGTTCTGCTCATTCAGGAAATAAAATTAAAAATTGATGACCTTGTCTAAAGGAAGGATGGTAAGCAGACAGACCAAGGTCAAAAGGAGGGAACAGAAACCTTAATCCAAACTCAGATCCCAGTTTAACTTCACAGTGGACAACATTGTATGGTTTAGTTGGATTATCAGTTTCAGTTCTCATCAGAGCAGGAACTTTCTGGCTAATGATGAGCAGCCTCAAAATCAGCCTCAAAATCCTCATCTAGTAAATTCATTCAACCATGTGCTCACAGTCTGTGGCAAAAAAAAGGGCAACTCTTCTAGGCCCACAAAATTAGAATGTGTGATTACTGAGTTCAAAAGCATCTCCAAATAGGCCTTAAAATCATATTCTGAGTTCTGAAACTGTAGTGAAATTCTACCCCACTCTCCCTTGTGGAAACTCATGAAAACAAGCCTTTTCTCTCTCTCTCTGGAGGGTACAAAGCAGTAAGCTTTGAGTTTCAAAAAACAAAGTAAATGCTGGAAGAATGTTGTCTCTAGGTACAGTGCACAATTTAGCAAGAAACTGCATCAAGCAAGATTTTTTTCCTGATCCATCTCCCAAATCCATTAAGGAGGGCTGCAGAAAAGCTTTTCCTTTTCTCAAAATTCATGGGACAAAAATTGGTAGCCTGCCTGCCTGCCTGCCTGCCTGCCTGCCTGCCTTCCTTCCTTCCTTCCTTCCTTAGCAATCCTTGAGAGTGAATGTCAGTCCTTGAGTAGTAATTAAATGGCACCACACAAACATTCACACTCACATATCAGCTAAGCGTGGGAAGAAGAAATAAGAACAATAAGGTTTGCAGGTCTAAAAACAAGTTTAAAAATAATTAAGGGAGGATGCCTCCACACACGCATGCACACACACACCTACCTCAGCCCAAAGCTGGCTCAGCACACTCAGTAGAGACTGAATCCCCACTGTCTAGGAAGAGAGGGAGATCGGAGGGCTGAAGAAAGAGTGGCCTGGCTAGCTAGCTGTGCTGTTCTGTGCATCTTTCCTGAAAGAGTACAAAAGAGATAATGGTATTGTGGAGGAGGGCAAGTCCTCATTCTTCACATTTCATGCTGCTTGCTATGGAGAGAGAGCATGCATGTACATATTTTAGCCATCTCTGCTTTTGGCAAGCTTACAGCAAGTCCCCACCACTCCATTCTCTTTCAGCCAAGGTGCTCTGTGTCTGAGATGCTTCCCAACTGCCATTTTTCACTGAAACAAGATTGGCTTCCCAATCCATCACTGGAGGCCAATCTAGCATTCTCAGAAATCCAAGTTGTTGTATGGGATGTGTTTGCTTCCCTTTCCAAGCTCAATAATGATTCAAGCCCCTGCCATTTTCTTCCTGGCATTCTTTTCCTCCTGGGCTCAGCCTAGGCTAGGATGCTGACTTTCTCACCTCCCAAGTGTCAGTGATTTCTTCTTGTAGAGTCCTGGTTTATGAAGGCATCTGAAGTCCATGATCAGCCTCCCAGAGAACCTTCTCCACAGTTCTTCAGATACTATACTTTGCTACCACACCTTTCTTCTTCACCTCAAATTCTCTCTTTAATTCTTCTCCCATTTCAAGCAGGAAGAGGCTGTGCCAACACTTCTGCCTTTATAGTGAGCCTCCTTGGCGTCTGCTGCCTGCAAACGTCTGGAAGAAGAGAATTCAGTGTGCTAGCCTCTTTCAAAGGAGCAGGTGCCAAGGATGCCTACCCTTTCCTTTCTATGCCAGACCAGGTGACAAGTCATCTGGAATGGAAGTGAAGCACCTAAAAGGAAGGGTGGGAAAATAAGAAAAGCAGCATATTCCAAACTGGGTTGCAAATATTCATAATTATGTTCTCTTAGTACATGGAGGAACCACATAAGAGACGTGTGGCTTTTCTCTAAAGTTTTGATAAACTAACGTCCAGTCTGTAATTAAATGGGCAGCAAACTCTTTGCCAAGGACAGCTATGGTGGTGACTGCTCCTTTTGTGCAGTGGTGCTAACTTCCAAGAGATGATCCAACATCATCCAACATTGCTCAGTGTGGAGGCCCAGAATTTCCCATTGCCTTTGCTCAGGTAGAATTGCTGGGATCTTGGATCAACAGTTTCAAGAAAAGCTACATATTCCTCCCCACCTGCTTAAGTCCACATGAAAGCCCTTATGTGATATGCTTGTTTTGGGCTTCCAGTGCTTGTAAATCCAACTACTGTGGGCCAATTCTAAAATGAGTACACTGTAAGAACTCAGCTGATTGTGGTTTATTCATCCAAATCATGATGAGGCAACCATGACTTAAGCAGGATGAGTGAACCAGTTTCTGAGGCTTAGGAACAGTCCTTTTCCATGGAAGAAGGAGCTTTCATAAGGGAAATTGATAGTTTCCTGTACTGCTTAATCTTTTTCTTCTATTGATAGTTTCCTGTTTAAAGACTCAGCTTGATTGCCCTTTCCCTAACCAACATTTAGGGATTATCCCTAAATTGCCCTTTAATCAATCAGCTTTTATCTCTTCATCATCCCCATAAGAGAGGAGGAACACTGATATTAAATTTGTTCAACTGGGTGTGCACAAATCTTCTTTCTGTTCCTGTATAGTGAAATTTTATATATATACGTTACCAAACTTTCAAATTGGAGAAAGAAATGTCTTGCTTTGTGATTGTTTTTTCTAACTAAATCTCTGGGCCTTATTCTTCAAGAAAGTAGATTGTCAAGTCAGGTAGCAGGTTTTGGGAGCTATGAAAATGCAACACATGTTATTTAATCTCTTGTTATTTGCTAGGGAATAGGATGAGATGATTTAGGATTTCCTGCATTTGGGCAGCTTGATTTGGATAAAGATGAGCAGATGCATCAGGGAGTCATTGCCAGAGAAATGTCTTGGTCCAACCCTGATAAATAAAGGTAACTGCAAGTCATTGTAGAAATTTACCTGTCCAGATCTCATTGCCTGTGCATTGCTGTAATTGATATTTTGCAAGCACGCAAAATAGTTACATCCAGATTTTAAAAACAACGTAAAAAGGAATAGCACAGGAAATGCTGGGATACAACAATTAAGAAAAAAAAGTCTGGGAATTCCCTATTATAAGTGAGTGAACAAAATTTGGCATCTCCCAAGAAGTGTGAAAAATAAGAGGAAATGCATTTTCATTTTCTAAAAGCAGCCTGACCGAGTCTGTGCCTAAAATCAAGCTTGCATTATTTTTATTTTCTTTGTCTGTCTCTTGCAAAGCTGAATGTTTTTATCTGTTATTTGGTGGAGAGATTCATCAGGTGTACACCTTTTCTGTCAAGCCTATAGGACTTAGCAGAACCTTTGCATTTATTCATGCTTGTAGAGCTGTTTGGGGCGGAAAAGAATAATAACCAGTGGATAGCTGAAATATGATAAACTTAATTCGAAGCTGTTCTGTTTCTTTCTGGTGATGGAACTCCAGTTTCCTGAGCTCTGCTGCAGTACCATTTTTCTTTTGCAATGCAAAGATCTCCATTCCACACCCTCCTCTTTGTCCTAAAGACTTTTTGACATCATCAGAGCATCCTTAAGAGAAAAAGGACAGGTTGTGATCCTGTTGGTAGTTGTGGGGAGGGAGGGAGGGAGGAAGGAAAAGTGGGATGAGCCAAAGCTTGATCAGAATGTTTTGGAGAGAAGAGAAGATAGCAGCAAGCTTAAGTGTGTGGATGGCTTGGGGTGTCAACCAGCAGGGCCCAATGAGCAAAGAGATTGAATGAAGGGATAAGTCTTCATCCAGAACTTTGCACCTGCTGGTTGGGTTCATATTTCCCAATAATCTGCACCACTGATTTTGTAGCACTAAATTTAAGCCCTCTCGTGATCCTTCAACCCAGGAGAGAGAACACGGTGAAAAACATCCTCCTATGCTGCAGTCACAGTGGATGACATGAATTACATGAAAGTCATGGCTTGATCCAGAATTAGCTGGAAGACTGCAAAAAATATATATGTAAGCAGGGCTGAGGTGCTCTTTGGAGAAGGACAGGATGTAAATATGAGGAAGAACTTCTAAAAATGTTGGTGGTAAGCAGATGCTACAAGGTGACCCCTCCTGCGTGTGCCAGGAACCACTCTGCAATGTTTTGGGTTTTCAGCAAGAGTTATGGCACAACTCCCCTCTCACCCACCCACAACCACCTGTCAAGAGCTTCATCCCACATTCTGATGGCAAATTATTTTGGTTTTGCTTGCTGAGCACAGTTGCCATCCCTCCCTCTGCAAAAATAATCTCAACCTCTTCCAGCAATGGGACTTTGGACAAAATTCTTCCCCCCAGTTGCAGAAAAGACTTTGAAAGCATATCATGATTTTAAATGTTAATGGAATATCCTGAGGTTCGTGATGCATATGTGTGCATGCCCATGGCACATGGAAGAGCTATACCATGCAGGACAGTGTGACTCAGGAGGTTTGTTGTGACCAATATGCTAACTCTGTTTCCTTTCTTGCCCTCTCACTCACAGGCACATACCAGGGCCAGTGGGCTGGAGGGATGCGTCAGGGCTATGGTGTTCGACAGAGTGTCCCATACGGCATGGCTGCAGTTATCCGATCGCCATTAAGAACATCGATCAACTCTTTGCGCAGCGAACACACCAATGGCACGGCATTGCACCCTGATGCGTCCCCCGCTGTGGCAGGAAGCCCCGCTGTCTCAAGGGGAGGATTTGTCTTGATGGCCCACAGCGACGCAGAGATCCTGAAGAGCAAGAAAAAGGGCATCTTCCGCCGTTCTCTGTTGAGTGGCCTCAAGTTGCGCAAATCTGAATCCAAGAGCTCTTTAGCCAGCCAGCGAAGCAAGCAGAGTTCCTTTCGAAGTGAGGCAGGCATGAGTACTGTGAGTTCCACCGCCAGTGATATCAACTCCACCATCAGCCTGGGTGAAGCTGAAACTGAGATCTCCATCATCGAGGATGACATTGATGCCACCACCACAGAGATTTATGTGGGTGAGTGGAAGAACGACAAGAGGTCAGGCTTTGGCATAAGCCAACGCTCTGATGGGCTCAAGTACGAAGGGGAATGGGCCACCAACAAGCGTCATGGCTACGGTTGTATGACCTTCCCCGATGGCACAAAGGAAGAGGGGAAGTATAAGCAGAACATTCTTGTGAGTGGCAAACGGAAGAACCTCATCCCTTTGAGGGCCAGCAAGATCCGTGAGAAGGTGGACCGTGCCATTGAAGCAGCTGAGCGTGCAGCCACCATCGCCAAGCAGAAAGCGGAGATTGCAGCTTCCAGGTAGGATTTTGGCAATGGCCTTGGGGGAAAGGTTGATCAGCAAGGAGGAGGAGGAGAAGGAAGAGGAGAGTTGCATTCTTATGATTACTATTTTTGAAGTAATGCATTTGGGATCTACTCTTTAGGTCCTCCATAAGATCTGAGATTGCAACACCTGGTGATAGCAGATGTAGAGAACTGGGAGAGTTGTGCTTCCAGTGAGTTGACGAAGGCTGCAGATGTTCTACCAAGTTGCTCTGCCTCTACCCCTCTGTGACAATCGATTGCAAACTGAACTCATGTATGGAATTCAGCAGCCATATCATAATAGCATCCCTCTTCCTTAGCTAGGAGATGGAGAGCAAACAAAGAGCAGCAGCAGTTCCTTGGCTGGTACCAATAGACCAGAGCTTGGAATCCATCATGGTTCAGGAGCAACTTGCTGAGTAGGTTTCTTTTTCCCTTAATAGAATCACTATCTATTTTAAAACTTCCTGCTGGGTTTATCCTTTGGTTGCCACTTCAATCAACTAAAAACAAGTTTATCTTTGGATGGGGTTTATCTTTGGTGCTTTTTAATGGTGCAGTGGATTAAATTCTACAGAGCAGGAAGCATGCAGTCTAGCTACTTGTTGGGTAATTCTTTTCCTTAGCATAATTATCAGAACTGGGAATAGATTGCTTAGAAGGAGCCTGGAATTTTATAAAAATCCAGGGGAATATCTTGTTAAGATCACCCATGATCCATCCCTTGTATTTGCTGTCCACAACCCTGCCTGAAGAAGCTGAGGCTTGGCTTTCCCTGTCAGGGGCTGAAGACCTCACGGAGCAGATGAGCAATATAAAAGAAGGCAGGGCTCCATCTCCAATTCTTTTTGAAAACATCTGCAGATGCTACTATTTCTTGTCCCAAATTGGTGGGAAATTGTGCTGTCTATAACATTTCAGGGATGCAGTCTTAGATGTGAATTGCCAGAATGGCCATGACTGGCTTACAGATGGACAAATGGATATTCCTGGTTTAGAAATAAGAGTTTCTGTTAGCACTTAACAGGTAGTGGCATTCATAGCAATATTATCACGCATGACAGTTGTCAAAGCCTTTGGATGTGTGAATAAGTAAAGTAAGAAATGAATCAGGGTGTTTCTTTCGCTGTGTAATTTATCTATTCATATTTCTAGGCCACTCCATGTGCAAAAGAGATTCCACTCACTAGTGCTTAATCTTAACTGGTCACCACAGAATTTGGATTCATGGAAAACCTATTTGGATCTCTTTTCATTTTAGATATCTGGGCTGAATGACTGAGAGAGGAGGATGTCCTCTCTACTGTTTCAGCTAACAGTAACAGCAAAAAATTCCCTCAACAAGAGAATAAATGTAGATGCTTTCTGCTAAGATTAAGACTAAATTTGTCCTCCAGTTTGGGCAGCATCCATCTGAGATTGCACATTGGGGACGAAGCTCAGTTCAGTTGAGATGATTCGATAGTATCAACTTTTAAGGGGAAAACAATGGGACACAAATCCCACCTTGATCTATTTTACAGGGGAATGGGAGTGTCCATTAATGCAGGCAGTGCAATGGGGTAGACACAGCTGATTGTGATGGGCAGAAATAGCACCCATTCCTAATTCATAGACTTTCTTGGTTCGTGAATGTGAATCAGAAGGGATTTTTTCTGGAAGATGCAGCTTGCATTCAGGTTAGCCACTGTCTTTCCATCCATGTAGGACTAGGATTTTGTAACCCTATGGTAAAGGTCCCATCTGAGCATGTACAAAATGTTGTTCATCAGCCCTGAGAGACCATAAGTAATCTTCCAACATTGCAACTGAATTGTGGTTCAGCTACCTAAAGCTTGTCTTGGTGCTTGCTAATTTTCTTTCTGGTTGACTTCATAACAAGGGCTTCTCAGATACTTTCCTAGGGTAGCCTAGCTGTCCAGATCAACCCAAAACAATGGAGAATTGTATGAAAGCACACAGATAAGCTGGCATCTCTGGTTAGGCTATATCAGTACGAGAAAGGTCTTGGAAGAGGGTCTGTCTGTCTTTGCTGATCCTTGGATGTCTTTCTCAACCTGTTCTATTGTGTGCTGGCAAACATGCTTGTTTGGCTTTATCCATTCTAGCAATCCAGTTGGGAGTCTAAATAAAACATTTTTGATTGGGCAGTTACATTCAAACAGCAGGCTGAAAGAAATGTAGGCAAGCTTGTCCATACAAAAAAAAGCCATTAATTCAGGCCACAGTAGAAATCAACCTCAAAGTGGTTCCTTTGGTTTAAACCAAAGAAATCAGCCTTGAAGTGGCAGCAGCAAAGTCCAGTTTGCCACAGCCAGTGTCTGTGGGGAAGGATTCTATGACACCTTAAAGAGGGTGAAATAAATGCTGGCAAGGGTTGGTGAAGAAGAGGCTCAGAGCAGCTTTAGTTCTTCAGGAGACCCCAAGAACAGTTGTTCTTGAAGCTGCCACAATCAGAAATAATGCAGAAAGAACCCTCAGTCATCCAGGTAATAAAACAAATCTGGAGGGTTGTCAATCTTGTCAACTGGACTTTAATTTTTGATGGTAAGGTTGAGCTTTCAGCTTCATTGCGAAGCCTTTCTCAAAACCAATTAAAAATAGGAGAAAGAAGGAAATCCATAAATGTAAAGTAGACTTAACACCGTCCCCCACTGCTCTTCATTGCAAACTGCTCCAGTCCAGGAGCCCTTGTGGCAAAGAGGAAGGGGCAAGGGAAAACAATCACAGGCCCACATGGAAATGTTGGGGATGGGATCCCTGTGGAAGGACCACTTCCCTTGGGAGCAGATGTCCCCTGACTCTTCTTCTCTCAAGGCATTCAAGCCCAGCAGAGGACCGAGTGGGAAGCGGCTCTCCCACTTCCCCCATGAACAATCCACTGTTTGCAGAGGCTCATGTGCAAAGGTGCCGCCGCCGCCGCCCCTCCTCAGGTCACAGTTACAGAATACAAAAATAGCGCTGCAGGGTTTGCCCATCGCCGATGTCTGGTCGGAAGAAAGACTTCCCGGGGAGGGGGGAAGGCTGCCCGGGCTTTGCGGAGCCGGATTTGCTCTGGTCCCCGAATGACGTGTCGCCTGCCGTACGGGGACTGCACCGCCCGGGGGTCTCACAAGGCCGGAGAGCCAGGAACCGGGAGAGGGAGCGCCCGTCCCTTCGCTCTCGGGGCGTTTTTCAGCAACGAGGCCAGATGGACGCAGCAGAAGCGGGCGGCGGGCGGCGAGACGGGCAGGAGGGAAGGCTCCGGCGACTCATTCCGGCACGGCGCCCTTTCTCAAGTGGGGGGGCAGGGCGGGGAAAGGGAGAGGGCCGGCCGCGCGCAAGGGGCGGGCACGCGGCTCCTCTCCCCGCCCCCAGGACCCCTGGAAGAAGACTCTCCTGCCCGCGGCGGGCTTCGCTGCTCCTGCGGCCCCGTCCCCCGCCGCAGCCGGCGAGGCGCTCAGCCGGCGCCTCCGCGGCAGCCGGCGGCG
>JANHZU010002047.1:309882-320698 GCA_032468055.1 Acrochordus granulatus | reverse complement strand
AGACAGGGGGGCCTGGCGTAATGCAGTCCATGGGGTCGCAAAGAGTCGGACACAACTGCGCGACTGAACAACAACAACAAACTTGTCTTTTCCATCTTACTAAAATATATTATTCAAAAATCTCAACTAAAGATAAAAGGTATGATGTGTGACAGAGATCAGTATCTATGGACAAACAGATAATGATCACTACTCAATATAGAATACAGATAGTCCTTGGCTTATACCCATTCATTCAGCAATTGTTCAAAGTTATGTGATGCTGAAAAAAATGGATGTACAACTGGTCTCCAAAATTCTGGATATCACATCCTTCCAGTCACGTGATCGTGATCCTGGTACTCAGGACCCTAACTTGCAATTATGAAGTTGAAGGGAGCTGCAGTTATGTGATCCCCATTTACAACCTTCCCTACTGACTTCCCACAAGAAAAGTCAATTGGGAAGCCAGTAGAGAAGGTTGCAAATTCTTCTAATAAATTGCTCCCACTTTTACTCCTTGCTGCAGCATCCCCCTGCCCAAACACACCCTCCACCAGCCCT
The DNA here is from genome assembly GCA_032468055.1 of Acrochordus granulatus. NCBI lineage: Eukaryota > Metazoa > Chordata > Lepidosauria > Squamata > Acrochordidae > Acrochordus > Acrochordus granulatus. The sequence goes on along the minus strand of JANHZU010002047.1, from coordinate 320,155 downwards.
GCCAGACCCTTCCCCCTAGCCTCCCTCAACTCACATGCAGCCTGCACCAGCCCTCCATGGCCTCTCAAACTCAAACCACCCCAACATCCCTTACATGGAACTCCCATCTCTTCCTGCGTAATGACCCGTGTATCTTGGGGTGTGCCATCACTAAGCAATATGGTCATGTGACATTATGGTCATGTGACACTTTACAACTGCATCACTTAGCAATGGCAATCCTGGGTTACAATGCCATTGTAACCCAAAGACTACCCATGTATACAAAACTCTTGAAAACATGTTAAGTATTTAAGTTAACAAAGTTAATTTCTTCAAAAATGAAAGTTCATGTTTTAAGTGTTCGTAGCCCTTAAACTTGCACAAAAAAACCTGTCAGAAAAATGCTCACTTGGACACAATTCCTTCCCTGCTCCACTCAGCTGATGTTCATTTGCTCAAATTGTTTAGCTGACACATGTTTCTTAGTTGCTTGTTTGATGTCATTGTGACTCACCTAGGATGGATGTGTCATAATGTATTTCAGATACATACTAACCCTTGAATCATAGAAGAAAGAAAGCACAAAAGGAAGTGATACACCAAGACTGCTTCCTGTCAGGTTCATCTGTCAAATGGATGATTAACAGAAGCTACATTAAACAACCTGTATTTTAAAAAAACTGAATGTTAGATCCATAGATCTGAAAACAAGGCAAGTTTTCACTGGTTATTTTTTATATTACACACACAAAAAATCCTCTATATATACTTGTACAAATCCCAGAATGTTGTTTTAGTACTGTAATAATGAGAAATAAGAACCAACTTTGATTTCGGGTCAGTGTCTGAGATGAGACCGGGTGCTGCTATGCAACAGGGTGAGCTCCTGTTGTCCACCTCAGCTTCTGCCAACCTAACAGTTTGAAAGCATACAAATCAAGTAGATAAAGTGGTACTGCCTACTTCAGCGGGAAAAATAACACTGTCCATGCGCCTCTGGCATCTAGTCATGCTGGCCACATGACCATGGAAGTGTTCTCGAATGAACACTGGCTCTTCGGCTTGGAAACAGAGGTAAGCACTGCACCCTAGAGTCAGTCACAACTGGCAGGGTAACCTTTTTCTTCAATAGAACTGCTTAATAGTGCTTATGTAACCTGGCTATATTGATTTAATCTCACTGGGTGATAGTTCGGTCTCCTGAATGTCTGGTTTAATTCCATTAGTTGAGCATTTCTGTCAAGTGGGCCAGAATACATCTAGCCGGTTACAGGCAATTTATTTAGTGACAAGGAATCTAGAAACATATAGGTATGTATGGTGATATTTAGATTTCTTGTATAATGTAGTGTTTATATATCCATTTTGTAGTTTTTTTGTGACATCAAAAAATACACTTATTCTATAGATAAGTAAAGCTAAGTTTGATGGTGATGTAGTTGTTGTTGAGGTCTTGATGGAATGCGGTTTGAAATTTTTATCAATGGTTTCAAATAGTGAATATGCCATCAACAAATCTCAAGGAAAGAAGGACTTAGATGAGTTGAGGTGTTATTCAAGTTTAGCCATTACAATGTTAACATATTATGGAATCATATGTGTGTCCATAACTGTGCTACTGATTTGCAGATCTATGTTTTGCCAAAAGTAAAATAATTGTCATATAGCCTAGTGGCAAGGCATGCTGCACTAATAATTTCCTGAAGTATGAATCAGATTCCTGTTAAAATGAAAATGAGAGAATTAAAAAAAAATTACCAACTGAATATTTCCTATTGAAAGTCAATTTCTTGTAAGGATGTTACTATTTCTATAAAATAGCCATAATATTTTTTCTGTGAAGTGTTGGGAAGGGAGTTCTTTTTACTGAAAATCAGTGAGTTTCCAAATAAAATGTCCCTTTACAACATTTATGAAATTGACTTCTGAATCTTTATCAACCTTACCTGATTGGATCTGAAAAATGGAAACTAAAAGAAAGAATTATGGACCTGGTATAGTTATTAAGTGTACCATAGAATGCATGGAGAACCAACCAAGCCTGTTCTTGTGAGGTGATGATCACTAAACAAAAACTGACATGTCATATACTGACATGTGGCATGGATATTATCAGCTAGAAAACAAAATTAGTAAGGTTGAAAAAAAAAGAAAGGGAAGACTAGGTAAGGGGATAGATGAGATATAAAAGATTAGAGAATTGTTCTTGAAATAGTGAAAGAATATTACTGAAAACTGGTCAAAGTGATGAGCATCTGTCTATGTAGTCATCAAGGGTCAAGCTCCTAGGACAAAAAAGATTACATTCCAGAGTGGTAAAGGAACTATCAGAGGTGAATGCATTCTGCATTTTAATCTTGGTATCTTTGAGAAATAGACAGACTTGCAAAATCCCAGAAAACTAAAGAAAACTGAAAAGCATACACCTGTCAGATTTATAATTTGGACAAGATATTCAAAAAGATGATCTTGCAGCATGTTTTGACTTAAATATGCTACTTAAAAGCAGCCAGTACAAATTTGTTACAAATTATGTCATATTAATTCTACCTTCTTCTTTGATAAAATTACTTTTAAATAGATCTATTTAAATCTATTACCAATCTTCGAAAGTAACAGTTTGATTTCAACTTAAAAGACTGGTATAGACATAATGTACCTGGACCTCAGAAAAGTCTTTGATAAAGTCCATCAAGGTGTTAAAATTTGGGCTTATGATACCTTTGTTTGATGGACTCACAACTGGATAAAAAACTGCACTCAAAGAGTGCTCATTCATGCTCCTCTTCAGTATGGAAGGAAGTACAGTATCTCTAGACTTGAGTACTAGGGCTCTCTTATGCATTTTTACAATGACTTGAATGGGAGCTTATCAAGTCTGCAAATGACACAAAACTGGCAGGGGTGACAATACTTTAGAAAGATGATTCAAAAAGATTTAGACAGGCTTCAGAAGTGGGCTGAAATGGAATTTAACAGAAAGAAATGTAAAGTTCTACATATGGATTGGAATAATGTATGGTATAATGATAGGATGACTTGACCAATAGTCTAAGATGTCCTTATTCTTGTCATCTAATATAAGATATATTTTAAAATGTGTCATTAAGAAAACAAATGAAAGTTATGTGTTATCTACAAAAGCACATTCTACTGTGTTTTTAATTTCACCTTTTGCCTAAACACCTTGTAATTTTGGATAAGTACCAGCTTGATTATAAGTACCAGCTTATAATCAAAGCTATGGTCTTCCCAGTAGTAATGTGAGAGTTGGACCATAAGGAACACTGAGCGTTGAAGAACTGATGCCTTAGCATTGTGGTGCTGGAGAAGACTCTTGAGAGTCAGAGGTCTGTAAAGAGTTCAAACCAGTCAATCCTAAAGGAAATTGACCCTTATTGTTCATTAGAAGGACAAATACTGAAGCTGAAGCTCAAATTTGGCCATCTAATGTGAAGAGAGGACTCACTGGAAAAGACTGCGATGCTGGGAAAGATTGAAGGTAAAAAGGAGAGTTGGACAGCAGAAGATGAGATGGTTAGGTAGCATCATTGATGCAATGGAGATGAATTTGAGCAAACTCCGGGAGACAGTGGAGAACAGAGAAGTCTGGTGTGCTACAGTCCATGGGTTGAGAAGAGTCATGCACAACTTAGAGAATGAACAACAACCAGCTTGCATTCCTCCCATCTCTGAATGCAGCTGAAGTGGTATGGCTTAGCTGATCTAAAAGATAAGTGCTTGTGCTAAATACCTTGGAATCCCCAAGCTGAGAAAAAAATTCTGGAAGAAAGCAAGAACACAGGACTCCAGCACTGTAGACAAGGAAACTACGTGGACAGTCTGTGTAGAAACTAAGAATGGGACCCAAAATTAGGGCACTGTTTCCTTTTAGGACAACTACAGGAGTAACATAACTCATCGAGATACAAATACATCCATAACAACAAAATAATACTTTGTGGACAAATTTATTCACCACAGCAAAAGTAGGCCACTGCATCAATGAAGTTGATGGGACCACTTTAAAACTTAGGTCAGTGTTTTTCAACTTTGGCAACATTAAGATGTGTGGAGCCAGCATGCTGGCTGGGGAATTCTGAGTTGAAGTTCCCATATAAGACTGCCAAAGTTCAAAAAATTGACTTAGATTATTGATCAATCTGTTAGTTTCAAAGTGCAACCATTTTTTTTGCTGCAACAGAAAAACCTGCCTCCAAGAAACGAACTTGAGAAAAAATTCACCTGTGGAGTTTCTGCCTGCGACCAAAGCACTGAATCCGAAAGGAAAGTCGGATGGCCGGAAAGGAAAGGAAAGGAAAGGAAAGGAAAGGAAAAAGAAAGGAAAGGATGCTCCCTAGAGCGGCTGGAATGGGGCGCCCTGCGCGGTGACTCAACAAAAAACAATCCCTTTGGCGGGAAGAAACAGTTGCTCTGCTCCGGTCACATGAGCGAATAAGGAGCCAGGCTAGCTCTGCGCTTTGTCGGGTCTGCGCGAAGGAAGCGGCGAAAAGAAATTTCAAACGTTCCGTTTCTTTCGCGCGAATCCCTCAAGCGTATGAGCGGAAATAAACGAGTGACCCGGATATGAAAGCGACTCACCGAGGCCGAGTTCTGATGGAGACGGTTTGGTACTCGTGCGCATGCGCTTTCCTGAGTGTTCTTGTACGGCTAGCGCGCAAAACATGACTGGATGAAAATATGAGGAATGATGAGAGAGAACTCGAGATCCTTCGGCGCACGCGCAGATGTCGTCACTTCCTGTTGTTGCTATGTTCTGTTCCGGCCGTGGCTCGTTTGACTGATTGGATCCGCTTTGTCGGGGTAAGTTGGTCCTTGTCTTCGTAGGTTTCGTTCAGCCTGAGAGAGGAGAATGGAGGCTTTTATTTCCGTTGGGATAAGTCGGGTTGCTTTCCACTGCCGGATCCTGGGGATACCTCAGTCTCTCTCCCCTTCCCCTTCGAGGAGGATGCGTACCGAAGAGGCGAAAATAAAGGCTGGGCCTCTTCAGCTACGTCATTCCTACTAGTTTGTGCACTGTCCGATTCCTTATTTAACACGTAACCGGACTTCTGGATCGTCCGAAACCGCGTAACATTCTCCGCTCGAATCGCCAGAACGGGTTTCCTTGCTACTAAAAGTGTCCTGGTCTTTCATGGCGCCGTGAAGGCGAATACGGGTTTGTCAAGAGACACGTTTTCGCTCCTATCTTCCCTAGTGACTTAACGCTAAAAGTCTTGATCATGGAGAATTTCCCAACCCCCAAATTTCCTGGAGCTCACGCAGCAATTCGGTTGTATAATGTCAGTGTTTTTCATAATGCATTTATTACATTTCAGTCTGCCCTTCCATGAACATACAGAGTATACAAGTTCACAATATATTGTATTTTCACAGCACCCTCCGCCCCCCAGAGTATGTTAGAAGCTGGTTCTCTCTATTCTCGTTGATTCTATAAAAATGCAATAATGTTCTGTAGTTAAAAACTGTTCTAAGTACAGTACTTAAACTGTTTTTCTAGGAGGCATTCTCTAGATTAGAATATAGGTCTGAAATACAGAATATGATGGCCTTCCGGAAGGGAAGGCCTTAAGACCTGGCTCTGCGAGATGGCCTGGGGCTCCAGGGGGGGGCTCATTATCATCATGGAGGTGGCTGATGGATTTTTAGCCATCCTCACCCTCCTTTTTATATATGAAATCCTTTTAGCTGTCTCAAGACACTCCGTTGTATGTGTGCAACAGGCCACCACTCTCTTTGCATAAATTACTAAGATCTCTGTTTGATACAGAACACGTGTACTTATTCTCCTGTCCCTTCCTGTACTGAGGGCAGGGAGGGGTCTTGTAGAATGATCACCTCCTTGCTCATCTTCTGCTTCTTGTTCTTCTAGGGCTTGAGTGTCAGAGGCCAAAGCACCAGCATTCAAGCGATGAGATCGAGGTCCTTTCTACAGGGACCCCACTGCAGCAGGAAAGCCCAGAACTCTACAGAAAAGGAACCACACCTTCGGACCTCACGCCGGATGACAGCCCCCTCCAAAGCTTTCCTGCCAGCCCTTCCTCTTCCCCACCTCTAGGTCCTTCTTGTCGGAACAAGAATGCCCACTTCTCCAGGCAGGTCTCCATGGATGAGGAGAGGGGTGGGGAAATCCAGATGTTGTTGGAGGGACGCAGTAGAGAGTACATGAGGCCTAACAACTGGGGCGAAGACAAGGAAGGTGGGCCTCATGGCATGAGAGGTGGAGCCTTGCGCAGTGGCCAGTCGGAAGACTACCGAGGCCGGAGTGGTGGGCACAAGCATGTTACCGCCAATCACAAACCACGGGAGAGGTGGGAAGATCCTCCAACTATGGTTTCGTGGACTTATCACCGTCCACATCACCATGGCTCAGGAAGCAACAAGCTCGTGGAGCTGGATGAAGAGAAGCTGAGCAATTATGAGATGGAGATGAAGCCCCTCATGAGGATGGACTCTTATATGCAAGAGATGCACTCCCAAAAAAGACACCATGGCAAAATGGGTCTCAGCAAGAACCTGGCTGAAGAGCATCGTGGCGAAGAACGGGGCTTTGGTGTTCAGAGGCTGAGGTCAACGTCCCAGAACAAGGAGAACTTCAGGCCAGCATCCTCTGGTGAGCCAGCAGTGCAGAAACTTGAGAGCCTGAGGTTCGGGGATAAAGGTGAACCCCGGCTGTTGAGGTGGGACTTAACTTGCTCTCCACCACAGAAATCCTTACCTGTTGCACTAGAATCAGAGGAGGAAAATGATGAGCTCAAATCCAGCGCGGTAAGTGGAGAACTATGGGTGGGCTTGTCTGTGAGACTTCATAAATAGTGACAGTGAAATCCTGGGTAGCTGATGTCCCTGGCTGTGATGAGTAGAAGAACTGAGGGAAATTGGGCTCTGCTTGCATACAATGTAAACACGGTATGTGCGAGCACTCACTTTTATGCTTTACAGGTAGTCTTCGAGTTCCGATGATTCATTTAGCAACTCTTCAAGTTACTGAAAGTGACTTCGGACCAGTCCTCACACTTACAACCATTGTGGCATCCCCATTTATATCTTGCCAAATCAACTGGTTAGCTTGTCCTTGTAATCTCACTCAGGAAGGGCACCTACTTGGATGTGAGTTGGGCTTTAGCCGTCAGAAGGTGGCCCTTGGGAATGTCAAATCTGGCCTTGGCTCATTAGAAGTTCCCCAGGCTGGAAATAGAAGCCAGAAGAGAGAGAAGAACAAGAAGTTGTAGACAATATGAGGACTGCTCTACTTGTTTCATGTCAGGACTGTGTCCCTGTTCCAGAACAGTGTTTCATATCATACCATCCATACCATCCTTGTAATTAGTTTTCATCCTAAAACATCACGTCTATGTCTTCTCTTTTGCACATGGATGAAAGCTGTTCCTGCTTCCATTCTGTTGGAGTACTTTGAGTTTGTTTTGCAATCTGGCATTGTCCAGTTCACATTAAGTCTTGCCACTGTATAGTGAGCCCACATGTTGTAGCCAAGGCATATTTCAGTCTCAGACTCCTGGGTTTTAAGAGCAGTTTTGGAACTGGGGAAGAAAAACATCAGCAGGTCTATTATACCTGAATCTGTGTTCAGCATTCTCCATTTACCAGCCTTGGAGATCAGGAAATAGGGACCATTTATGCTAAACAGAAAGGCTACAAATAGAGATATAATGGTCATGTGGATTCTGCGATATTTCTTCTCAACAAGATGTCCTGGATAATGTGACAATATTCCTAATGATGGGAGGTATCTTTTAGTTCTGTGTAATTCTATTACCAGAGATGGCAATATTGTTGGAATATTTGTAAAAAAAAGCACATGCAAAATCAGCCCTTTTTAATGTTTCAGATTCAGGAATATAGTAAGGCAGAATAGGAGTGCATTTTCATGATTCCAATAATAATATTCCTTATTATATGATGAAACAAATAATAGTGCAAGGCTTTCAAGTCAAATAGTAAATTCAGACCTTTTCTGTTGTGTTTGGTCAAAGAATGGTGAATAAAAGCAGAGACATCTGGAAAAGTTTGGAGAGAGAAAAGCTTATCTTCTTTAGAGAGGTGCTGCATAGAAGTCCAGTTAGAGTGAACCTCTATTGTGATAGAGGTTCATTAGATGATAGAGTGAAATTAGAGTGATATACAAAGGAAATGGCAAAACAATTTGATTCTATCTAAAAAATTATTTTGTGGACTCTTTGCTCAACCTGACTATAAGAAGACTGGAAACAGGCTTGTAAGCAAAAGTAAAAAGTACAGTGTGTGGACGTGTAAAGATGTGCTGCTAAACTTGTGTTCCCGTGCACCATGATGCATTTGGCCTCGTCCACCTTCTGTGTGTGTCTGTTGGACACATTGGATGAACACTGTACGTGCATCTCAAATCCTTAAGGAGCTGTATCCAAGCAGAGTTTGTACGTAGCTGGGCTTCTTTTAACCGTGGCTTACTGCATAAGCTACAATTAGTAGCTTTGTACAACATGGTAAGGCATCCATCCTATTATAAATCACAATTTTGGCTTTGGATACATGCTTGTGTACTGTCCGAAGACTGTCAGTGTAAAAGTTGCTGCCGTTTCCCCCCCCAGAATGTCCTACTTTGCTAATTCTTCGAGAACCCTCCCAAAATATAAGTGGGAAGAGGCTTTTGGGGGTGAGCAGACCCCTCCAGGAGCGTAGTGTCCACCCGTGGCTAGCAGATCTGTCCAGCCGCATTTCGATTCAGAGCCTGTGGTGGGTTTTCTTGATTTCAGGCCAGCAAAGTGACCCCGCGTTCAGGGCTCCTGATTAAAGCTGGAGAAGAAAAACCCCCGCAGGCTCTTCCGCCTGAGCATTCTGCCTTTGCCAGCCTTGGAGGTCAGGAACTGCGTACGCTGAGCATAAATGTTTTCGCTAAACAGAAAGACTCAGAAAGAGATTTAAGGGTCCTGTGGATTCCTCAAGGTTGGTAGACGGATGGCCGAAGGGATATCCATCTACCTCGGCAGCCAGGCGCTGCGGAGGGGAGAAGAGGCGCATGAGCCGTGGTCTGGCCGGCCAGCGTCTTGCGGACTGTTGCTATGCAGCAACAGGACTTTTCCGACGCTGGAAAATGGGAGGCTCGTCTCGCTCGGTCTCCTCTCTCTTGCACGCAGCGCCTGGCCAGCTCCTTCTCCCCGAAATGCAATCCTGCAAATGTGGACTCGAAAGAGCCCCTGAAAGGCATCTGCAGGACGCTGCAGCCCTTTACTCCCGCAGGCGCTTCACCACTCAAAGGTGCCGCTTCTGCTGAATGACTCCCGAGGGCTCCCAAAAACTCCGATTTGCTCACCCAAACTCGGGAGAGCGTCCCTCTGGTGGCGGGTTCGGGCATTTTGAGAGCGTGGCGTGGGCGTTCGCACAAGGTGGTGAAGAACAGCTCCTGAGCAAAAGCAAGATGCGGAGGTGTCAGCCTGCCTCTTTGCCCTGCTGGCCCCAACCCCGTTAACCCAGAATGCGGTTTACGTTGGGTTTGGCTTAGGGCTTAGTTGTACACTTAAGCCTGGGCGAATGTGACTTCTTCATCCAACAATGGTTTACATGGTGGCAACAGGATGGAGACCTCACAAGTGGAAAAGTAGAGGAGAAATGCTCAAGAGCGGTCTTTGAGGGTCCTTTGGCCAGCGGAGCAGGCGCCGGTGAAGAAACAGTGACCGTCTTGTAAAATGGGTGCCCTGACAAACCATTTGCATCGAACTTGGCAGTACTGCTCAACCTTGGCAACCTGAAGACGTGCAGACTTCAACTCCCAGAATTCCCCAGCTAGGGCATTTTGGGAGTACGCATCTTTAGGCTGCCAAGGCCGAGGAACCCTAGGCCCAGGGGACCACGATCCTGGGGCGCCCTGCGGAGGGGGGAATTCCTGGGGCCACTGACCGCCTCTCCTCCTGTAACCTCTCCTCTCCTCTCTCCTCTCTTCCAGGGCTCGGCTCCCATCCTAGTCGTCATGGTGATCTTGTTAAACATTGGAGTCGCCATTTTGTTTATTAACTTTTTCATCTGAGTCAAGACTGTCTTGTTGGCAAAACCTCGGCCGATTAATAATTAATTAAAAAAACAAAACAAGCACCACGCGGTCTGAATGGGGATGCTGCTGCAGAGAGACACCAGCGAGGACGACGTCATCGTCTCGAACTGTCCTGCGACAAACTTTCAAGTCTTTCCACAGAAGGCCCACCACAGACTGAGTCTCACTCACAGTTTGCCTTTTTCCCCTTCCCCTTCCTAGGTGACGTTGTGGATTTTAGCTAAA
>JANHZU010002047.1:295480-307129 GCA_032468055.1 Acrochordus granulatus | reverse complement strand
TACTTTGGCCACATAATGTGCAGGGAGGACTCATTAGAAAAGACTGTGATTCTGGGAAGGATTGAAGGGAAGAGGAGGAGGGGACGGCAGAGGATGAGATGGTTAGATAGCATAGTCAGTATGATGGGTGTGGGCTTGGGAAGACTCCGGGAGGCAATGCAAGACGGGGGCCTGGCATGGTGCAGTCCATGGGGTCGCAAAGAGTCGGACACGACTGCGCGACTGAACAACCTTTATTGGCCATTATCAGTTGGGGCTGACAGGATTTGGACTCATCATTTCTGCTCCAGTTTATTTAAAAAAAAAAGACTGTAAAAGGGTTAGTTAGAATTATACATTTCTTGAACCACATGGAAAGAGTTCCATGCTACAAGGGATTTGGAAACCTTTTCCATCCCTTTTTCTAAACAACAAGGCCCTCACCTGCAACCATATTCTGCTCATTTGTCTACTCTTAAATGAAGACATTAGTAATTTTGTGGAAAACTCAATCTGCCACGCATTTACCCCACACAAGCTGACATTTTAAGCAGCACTAATGATGGTGCCGAGAACAGTGCCCTGCCAGCTCATGAACTTGACACATCCTGCTCAAATAAATTACTTGTTAAAGAAAAATACCACCCTTACCAGCCAAAGCATTTTTATTGGTAAACTCTCTCAAAATGGCAAATTCCAACTTCCAGCCTCAGGATTTCATCCATGTGAAATGTGGCTTCTATTAAAAGTTCAAGGTCTTAATTCCAGTCGCTTGCTCTCAAAATATTTTTTAGGACATTCACACCTCTCTTCTCCTGCTTGGCTGGTGTCTAGCATCACTGTACATGCATAGGCCATCAGAACATTCTCTCCTCCAGCCCTGCAGCATCTGCACAACATCACAACTCAGAAATGCCCAAGAGATGCAGGAATAACTGTGACCCTCTGATGTAGATAGCTTTACGACACAAGGAGAACGTTGTGAGATGAATTTTCCCAGGGATCCTTAGTTTGTAGAGATCTCCCTGTCTGTAAAGGATTAGACCCCAGAGGAAAGCCTGCTTACATTGGTAAAGAACAATTTCAGGCTTTCTTAGCATGTTGATTGCTTCCTTTTCAGATCTTTGACTGAGATAACTTACTTAACACAGGCCTTTAAACAATCAATTCCCAGTCAGGTCCTGTAGTGAGCATCCCTACGGCCAAGCACAACCATGGTCATTTTAAGCCTTGCCTAGGCAGCCCCTTCATAGAAGGCTTTTGCCATGGCCTGTCCCACCTTTACTGTCTTCTTCTCTTTGGCATCTGGGCCCATGTTCTTGCGGGCCAGATTCACCCAGTATTGCTCTGTCCTGGAAAGATAGTCTGGGAATTTTTCATCCTGTTGTACAGCTGGATGTTCTTCCTTATCTACAGGGAGAGAAAGCAGGTGGTCAGTGGAAAACTGGGACTGGAAATAAGGTATCCCACTAGTGCTATCATATTCTCCTTTGGATCTACTACAGTCAAGGGCAGCCATCAATTGCATGAATATTTAGGGACTCTTGTATAATTATCCATCTATTTACCTAATTTATATTGAAGAACAAGTGGGTGGATAGAATATAAATTATAAGCAGGGAATGCACAACCTGGGTTATGGAGGAAAATGTTCCTGACTCTGACCTTTTGAAGGACTTCTAAAGAACTTCTCGGAACATGCCTTCATGTTGTGCTACTGGGAAAGGAAAATAGGTAGTCTAGACCGCAGTGCTAAATTACTGACAGCAGCTCCAATCTTGGCTGTGTAATGTAACTTTCCCCAAAAGATATCTTCCCAACATTCAGCAATAGGTTTTAGAATCCTTTATAAAACAGATTTGAAAGATGGAAGAGAATATTTGTAGCTCAGGGTTGAACTGTGGATTTCTGATGGATTACACTGATGATGTTACCCAGTTTTGGTAATGCAACATCTGCAAGAAAATAACCAAACTCAGAGAGCATCAAGAACTCCACAGATCTGAAATATCAAAGCACCAGGTTCTTCCACTTAGTACTCTCCAAGGAGTACAAAGACCCCAAATTCCCTGCTCAGGTAGCCTGGAAGTTGAAGCTCCAGTGAAGGTTTTGGAGAACATTAAGTTGGAGGAAACCAGTTCTGGGTGGTTTTCTTGTCCACAATTCACCAAAGAACCCCACATAGCTACAACCCATAAGACCCATCCCTGGAAAGCAAAACCCAAGAGGAAGAACTGAATCTCTTCCTTTTCACACACCCTGAAAATGGTGGTCGTCATCCAGGGTTTTTTGGTATCCTTACCGTCCTCTCCACTCTCCTCATCAGAGTCCTCTTCCTCCTCTTCCTCTCCTCCCTCGGCCCCTTCCACGTCTTCATCTGACTCAGATTCTTCAAGCCATTCCTGGGTTTCTGCCACAACAGAAGTATATACACATAAACACACACATACATATACAAATAAGTGCATACAAAAGAAGGACATTCAAAATTAGATTGATGTTGAAAAATGCTAGTCCTTTTCGCTGAAGTGAAAAAAAATCCTAAAAGGTGTGGACAATATCTCATGCATCTTGAAAGCTAGAGAGTTAAGGATGGTACAAGGTCAGAAGCTGCCCAAAATTGCAGAAACTGAACTGGACCTCAGGTTGGGAAGTTTGATGTGGAGTTTGATTCCAAAGGGAGTGAATAGTGCTTGAATTGCAGGGGTCAAAGCTTAAAGCAGGGGTACCCAGCCTTGGCAACTTTAAGATGTGTGGACTTCAACTCCCAGAATTTCTCACCCAGCATAGCATAGCTAGCTAAGGGATTCTGGGAGTTGAAGTCCACATATCTTAAAGTTGCCAAGGTTGGACACTCCTGACTTAAAGAGTGCAGATTGTATTAATAGTGACTTTCTCAAAGTCTGTAGATCCAGAAAGGATTCTGAATCCCTGGGCCATCTTCAGTTTTGCTGAAGCTCGTCAGGGGGACAGTCCATGATAGGTCGACTGCCCCTGGACCAGAAAAGCTTAGAGTTAGCTAAAAATAAAGAAAACCACTCCAGGATTTCACTAATGAGTCAACTCCCCCGACTAAGACAGCTCCCCAGTAATTCAAGCAAGGTTTAAAGTATTTCCAGCCCATATTAAGAGAATTCAGAAAGCATTAAGCAGTCTTCACTTGGATTAAAGAAAAAGTTCAGGACTCCAAGATCAAGCGAAGCCAAGGGCCAGTGAAGTCATTCTTCCAGAGATTAAGCCAGGCCAGAATTAGCTGCTCTGTGCTGGCCAGTTGGTGACATCTTAGGCTATTTAGAGCCCTCAGCATGAAGATACTTCCAGCTACTGTCCCATCACCTGTCTCTGAGTCAATCCAAACGGACTTTTGTCTCAGATAAACGTGAGAGTCAGGATAGAATTAAACCCAGCTGCCTTTCAGATTTTGGAGAATATCTCCAAGCCAAGAATTCAGGAAATCCAAACTGGGCTTCACATGTGACTTGTCTATGGATAACTGTAGGTTCTCAACATCTCCTTCCCCCTTCACCCCCCTTTGGAAGTCTTCTGTAGACACTGTTTCACCCAGAACCAGAATTCAACTTCCTTTCTTGGCCTTGTGATAAGAGAAGTAGGCCGGTTCAATCTGGGGGCTGCCCTGTGATTCAGAAGCCACTTTGGACTGGGCCATTTCAACAAGAATAGAACATATTCAACAGGTGAGGAGAAGGAATCAAAGTGCTCGAGAACAATCACAACACTGAATCCAAATAGCAAAAAATAAGAGCAACCACTCTAATGTGGTGGTGTATTTTCTGTGCAACAAAGACATATCTGTTGCTCAGAAGAAGACAGTTGGGGTATGGAGTATTCAAAATATTTTTTGAAGATTACAGAATGACCATAGAAATCAAGGAGGTCAAGGAGGATTTTGGACTGGACTTCTTGGCCACACATGCTAGTTTTGTATGTGCAAAGAAATCCTTCTGGATTCTGTAGGTCATTAAGAATTCTGGATTCTGAGTAAGAGACAAGGTTTTGGATCCTAGACTTTACCCATCTAAACCAGTTTACACAACTGGTTTTATTGTGTGTTATCTTGTTCCTGCTTTCTTAGAGGGCAGGGAAAGAAGTTGCCAGAAATTCAGATTTCTGATCTTAGAAATATTGCCCAGCCTTCCCCAGGTCCAGTATTTCATCAGATGTGTTTCTACAGATATTGAAGCTTCTCTTCAACTGCAAAAGCTAAAAAATCTTTACGAGATTTTTTCTTTTATGAAAAAAACAAGAAGAAGGTGGAGATTGAAACCTGACAGCAGATCAAGACTGAAACATATTAACTCACTTGGGTCCATCTCGATAAGGACCTTCCACTCTTCCATTTTGTGGAGGTCAAGTGCATAGAGGTCGTTGAGGGTGAACTGGCGGTCGCCCATCTCAAACATCCCCCCATAGAGGTAGAGCACCCCATGCTTCACTGCCAGCATGGCATTTGAACGTGGGCAGGGCTCCACTGGGGGGTTGGAGGCTTCATTCCCCTTGTCATCTTCTTCTCCTTCTGACTCTGGTGACTTCCCTTGGGGAACTGAGATCAGCTGCTTGATGGTCATCACAGTTCCGTCCTCTGCCACCACCTCCTTAACAATCTCCACAGGGCCTGGCGGAGGCTGCCCTTCCTCTTCATCTCCTCCACCAGCAGCCCGATCTTGCAAAGAGGGATGGGGCTCTCCTTTTGCTGTGCCTCGCTTTCTTCTCTTTTTCTCAGACTTTGATCCCTAGTGATGGAGAGAAAGATGTACCAGAAGGATGAGAAAATCCAGAGACAAGAACAAGCAATGTTCTACTAACATCAGAGAACATCACTATTATTCTAAGATGCTACAGTCATCTTCCCGAGAGTTTTCAAGTTTGAGACCACCAATTCCCAAACTTCTCAGCTCATCTCAAGTCTGATTTTTGGCTGGGAAGTCCTGGAATTGTCCCCGCACATCTGAGGCCATTGCTAAATCACATTAATTATATTTAGTAGAATTTATTTTTTATCCAGTTTGCTTTCCAACTCCCACAGCTAACATAGCATGGTCAAAAATAATACAGCCCTGCCATATCACACCATTTTAATGGGCATATGGGGATATAGCACACTAGAAGAAAAGGCTGTACCAAAATCCCCAAGTCCTCTGGCAATCAAAGGTGTTTTCTAAAGGTCTACCACAACCATTTCTGAATGGGGAAACTGTTTCAGTGAGGGAAGTGTCCTTCTCTACTTCTGAGCTACACAGCAGATAGAAAGACATGTAAGCAACATTCCTTGTATTCCCCTGGTCTATGTCTTTCTTTTTTTGATCACATCTTGTTGAAAGTTTTGCCAATCTTTTTGGCTGACTTGTGGAAGCTCTCAAAGGCCAGAAGGTATGCATTCAGCAACGGTTACTTTAAAGCAAGGGTGTCCAACCTTGGCAGCTTCTTTAAGATGTGTGGACTTCAATTCCCAGAATCCCTAAGCCAACCTAGGGATCTTCAAGCTGGCAAGGTTGGACATCTCTGCTTTAAAGTGTTTTGCTTCACATTAGCTTACAATTCTGTAAGTCAGTATCTTTCCCTTTCCTGAAAGTGGAAGCTGAGGCTAACAAGAGTAAACAGAAATTTATTTTTATTTATCATCTTTAGAGACCACCCATCTCCTTCACAGAGTGACTCTATGGTCAAAGAACAAGAGAATGGAGGAAAAACATATGAGATTTTTCCACAAACCTTTAACTGTCCAAGAAACCACCGATTTTTGGGCAGATCATAGAAGTAAATGTCACTGAAGAAGTCTCCCTCCAGACATTCCTCCTCCTCCTCATCATGTACCCCACCAAAGAGAAGAGATCGGTTGCCCGGTCCCAGGGCCACTGAAAAGCCAGATCTGGGTGTTGGCTTCACACCAGAAGGGTTCACCCGGGTCCAAGTCCATTTTTCTGACAAACACAGAAAAGGAGAAAGAAGAAAAGTAGGACGACAATAGGGAAATCACTTAAAATTCAGGTCTTCTGAGACGTGAACAGAATCTGTGCTAGTGTGAGAATATCCTGGTACAGGTTGTCCTCAACTTTCAACCATTCATTTAGTGACCATTCAAAGTGCTGAAAAAGTCCAGTTCTCACATTACAACTGGTCCTTGCACTTATGACCAACTTCACATTTACGACCAGTGCAGCGTCCCCAGTCACAAGATCACCATCTGTGACCTTCCCTACAATCAAAGTTAACAGGGAAAGCTAAATTCACAACTGTATGAATCACTTAAAAAGGTTATAAAATCGGGTGTGACTCACTAAATGACCACCTCGCTTAGCAACATAGGTCATAAGTCAAGGACTACCTGTTACAAGATTCTTTTCAAATGACTAGGGGTGAGGGTGGGAGGTTTAGATGGAATTCTTTAAAGGATTGGCATCCATAACCTGAAAATGTGGGAAAGCCAGAAATCAACCTTCTTAAATTTGTTGCTGCTCCTCACCAGGTGGACACGGCCTGCACTTACCCAAACCTTCAGCATTCAAGAGGAACATATCCACATGGAGAGTCCCTTTGTCGACATCCTTCTTAATTCGCTGCACACAAAACAGTTGTGTTATAGAATCACACAACCAAAACCAATTATTCAAGGAAATATTTCCACAAATCTTTTTTTTTTAAATCATGCATGATCCCTCCAGCTTTTGTTCTATTACTTCCCCCATATTAGCAAAGTGTCAGGGTTTCTGAGAGGTGAAAGTCCCCAAGATTTGCCCCAATTTCCATTTGTGAAAAATACACACAGGCATACTTTTTCTGTCCCCAAATATTTTCCTAGGGGAACTTACATTCTTGACTACAACTTTAACCAGCAAATATTTCAGGCATTCCTCACTGAAAAACAGGAATGGAGAAGATGTCCTCCAGATGTTGCAAAACTGTAATGTCCAGCAATGCTTGCCATGGTGAGGGATGGTGGGAAGGGCAGTCTAGCAAATAGTCTAAAATAGACTGGTTTCTATAAAATAGACTATGCACTGGTTTCAAGTAGGTTGACCACAGCATCTAAGAGCAAGTTTTGTGAAGCTCCCTGGATCTAGACATGATGTACTGGTCCCTTTAAAATTTGCTCCAAAACACTTTCAAGAACTGCTAGTCTTAAAAGATGGATCACTCATGGGAACCCACACAACAAAAGGTGACCCTCACCTGCTTGGAGTAGCCTCCATAGACCACAATGTGGCCCTCAGGTGTTGAAACTAGATGGCAACCTGACCTCGGAGCTGGGGCGATCCCAGAAGGAGCCAGTTTGGACCAGGTAAAGGTATCCAGGTTGAAAGCATGGACATCATTGTAGTAGATGTAATCTCTGGTTGAAGCAAAAGCAACAAACACAAGTGATGGAAGGCACAGTAGAGCTAGGAACAGGATCCCCAGCAAAGAAGAATTGTGCCTTCTATGACAACACCAACAAGGGGGAGGGCTTGAAACCTCGAATCTTCCACCTGTTATGAGCTTTCTGGTTTCTCTTTGTTCCCCACCCTTCTCCTGAGCAGTCCCACGTTCCAGATTACATGATCTGCCTATAAATTGTCTTCTATCATCTCTACCTCACCTGTCTGCCTAAAAGGACACTCAAGGTAAGTGACAATAATGAATAAAACATAAGCACTTAAGATTCAAAAAATACAGTTAAAGATTGATATTAAACTAGCAAAAACTGAGAAGGCTCAACTCCTTTCTTGAATGTGGGAGGAATGGAGACTAATCAGTTTCAGAAAAGGGCTGCCCATTGCTTGGAGGTCATCACCATATCATCATAATGCTGTTCCTCCAGAGAAAACCTGGTGAAGGTAGCAGATGGAAGGAACCAAAATCAGAACCACCACCACCACCACATCTGCCTTGTCTTCTGGGCTTGAGATGAAGCAGATGGAAGCAGCTGGAAGGGAAGGGAAGGGAAGGAGATGTCCTGGGCCTAATGGGAGTAAAAGGACAGAGGAACAGACTAACCGGCTACTTTCATGGAAGCCTCCAAAGATGATGAGCTGCCTCTTGCTTGTGGCCATTCGATGTCCGCTCCGCCCAGAAGGTCCCCCTGAAGCTCTGAAATCAAAGAAGCAGATTCAGCAGCCCCTCTGATTTATCCTAGACACAATGGGTCATGCTTGCTTGTTCCAAAAGGTGTCTTATTGTAGGCCACCCGCTTATCTCAGCCACCACCACTCTCTTTGCCCTCTCCTTTGGGTCAAACTTGTTTCTCAGAAAGCCAAGGCAGCCCACACCCCTTCAGATGCGCTCCAACATCTGCTGATGAAGATGACTGCAGGGGAGGCCGTTTGCCTGTTTTATTGCTATTCTGACAGAGAAGGGACAAAAGACAATCCACCTTTTGGCACTTGGGTTGGAGTCTGAGGGAGGGAAAATACCATCTTGGAGAAAGGGGAGCAAGGGAGACGAAACACCTCCAACATCCAGAGGAGGGTCAAGGAGCCTTCGTCAGCAACCAGATTCAAGGTTCAACCCCTTGTCCAAGGCAGGTGTTGGATTTGAACAGAAAGAGCCAAATGAAAGTAAATTCTACTCTTCTACTTTAACAACTATCTCAAGGTTACAAGAATTTCTCCTCCTAAGAGCCAAAACTTCTGGCCTTGTCTTATAATCTAACGGTCCTCCCAGGGTTGCCCCTCTTTCATTTGGTCATGCATAATGACTCTAGGCCGATCCCCCTCTTCATACATGATTCAGTCCTGGTTTCCCTCACATCAGGAGTCCTTATATTACCCCAGATAAATGGTTGCAATCTGTAAAATTAAGGGTCTCTGATTGTTTCCTTCTCTTTCCTGCTCTGAGCCTTTTAGAATACATTTTATAGCATTTTTGT
This sequence comes from Acrochordus granulatus, assembly GCA_032468055.1. NCBI lineage: Eukaryota > Metazoa > Chordata > Lepidosauria > Squamata > Acrochordidae > Acrochordus > Acrochordus granulatus. The sequence continues at coordinate 298,287 of JANHZU010002047.1, read as the reverse complement.
GTGGAAAACAATCTATTGGCAGCTGCTTGCCTAACTTTGAGTCACATCTTCCCCAATTTCTTTTTCCTTCTGATAGAAGCAACACAGGAACCCCCTCCTGGAAAGCTGGTGGTCTCAAAGCATCAGTGGGCATCCAGAGACCTGCACATGCCTCATAGCTGCAGGGACATCATACTCAGCCCTTAGGGTCCCCATTCTCCATGGAAGGATTATGGCCGCCCCTGGGCTGGAGCGCATAAGCAACAGGGGCATTCTCGAACATTTGACTTACTTGACTTGTTCCCATGTTTTGCTGGCCAAATGCAAGACCCAGAGGTCTTTGTAGTGGTAGAACTGCTCCCCATCTGGAGAAGCAAATTCCCCACCAAACAGCCAAAGCTGTCCACCACTTTGAGCGACCACCACAGCCTGCCAGTAAAAAAGAGAGAAAACAAGATTTGTGTCCTTTTCAACAGATAAAGCACAGGATTTTATCTGCATTATTTTAACTGACAATGCTGTGTAGAACCACTGTGTTCAAGGTAAGGAGATAGGTAGGAAGGCAGGCAAGCAGCATCCAGTAGTGGTGGCCTCTAGACGTATTTACAGAACTATCTTTTCTCGAGAGAAGCTATGATAGCCATGTTTCTCCATGAAACCAGCCCCATCCTGGCTTAGAATGGTGGGTGAACTTAATCCGAGAGTGTTGCAAGTTCCATACCTGGTGAGCACAGCGCCGAGGTGGAGGGCTGGGAATATCGATTTTAGCCCAGCTGTTCTTCCGGATGTTGTAAATGAAGAGCTCGTTGTAGAGGATGGTCTGAGGAAGACATCAAATGAAGGAGGAAGGCCTTGCTAGAAATAGAGCTCTTCCAGGAAAGGCCCATTTTACTGCACATCCCGTAGGCTTGAGATCTCAAAACAACAACCCAGCCAACACCGCCTATCTTTGCAACTCAGAAAATGAGTTGCAACATTCCTTGGGCTGCACTGGCTACTTCGACATCCAAGTATCTCCATCACAAGGTCAGCCCTAAACAGACCCTTCTTTAAGTAAAACAACTGTAAATTCTGCAAGCTGCTGTTGATTCAGGCCATGATCCTAAAGATCACTACCTCCCCTATTTCAGAAGACAAAGGTGGCTCTCAAAAAGACAAGAATTCAGAAGCAAAGTGCAACTTTCCTTCGTCCGAGGTCCTCCAGGTAGCTGGAGCTCCGCTCACGTTGCAGATCAGAGCCAGGTGGGGCCATCAGCCTTTCCTACAAATCCAGTTCCACAAAAAACTAGTCTTGTGAATTTGGAATCCAGGACAGAAGGAAGACTGAAGCTCCATCTTGAGGCCATCAGCAGAGTTTACAGCAAAATAAATTAGCTCCCTGCTGTGTGATGAAGTTCTCCTATACCTTTTAAATTTCCTGCCAAATAACTTAAATGATGTGACCATGAAATCAAATGCAAGGAGAGACAAATAACCTTTTCCTCCCTACATGCATTATTTGTATGTACTGTAGTGATTTGAGTTCTTTTTTCTGCTGAGAAAAATACTCAAGGCAGCTGACAGAATCAAAACCCATAACTAGAAAGCATTCAATGATTTTAGCAAAAAAATATCCTCTCTGATATTCTCTGTTATTTTATTTCCCCTGGATCAATAAATACCAGAGTTTCTTCTCCAGCCGCAGTTTTGCTTGCTTCCTCCACCATATTTTGAAGCTTTACAGCATCATTTCTAGGTCTAGGAGGACCCAAAAGGACATTGGATGACAAACAAAACTGTAGCAAAAATTTTTGACAAGGAATCCTGAGCATTTTATTCCCCAGGTTCAGTGCAGGAAGACAAGATGATAAAGATGGCGGAAATCAGCTCAGTTGACACCATCCACCTTTGAGTTCTTAATCAATCTATGATCGCCTCCTTGTCCATGGAGATTCTCAGTCATCCAAGTCAGTTTTCTCAAAAGGCAACTGGACTTTCTGCTTTTTCTTGAGGATGTTTTACTTCTCATCCAAGAAGCTGCTTCAGTTCCCATCTTCAAGAAAAATCAAGAAAGTCCAGATGCCTTCTGAGAAAGCACCTTTGAGATTCCTTCTTTGCAAATTCCTAGGAGGAACAGCTTTATTCTGAACAGGCAGCAGTGGGAATAAAAGCTCAGCCAGGCTGTGGGAGTCCATCCCTGGAAGGGACAGGAGCCTAAAATATTGATAAAGCCAGCAAGAATTCTTGACCCTTTAAAGGGACCCACCATGCCTAAAGACATCGAACATTTATAACAGCAGGTGGGGAAGGCAGGCTGTTGATCCATGCTGGAAGTAGGGCATAGATTCATTTTGGGCTCTGCAGTGCCTTAAAACAATCATAATTCTATGTAAAATCTCTGGAAAATAGGAAGTAAGGTTGGAATTTGGGAGGTGGGCCACTGAGCAGCACAAAGGACTGGGAAGCAGAAAGAAAAAGGAATACTTTACTTTTTGGCCATTGAAATATTCACCTCCAAAGAGGATCAGTTCATCTTTCTCGGGGTGGGCAGAGAGAGAAGCGTTGAGCCTGGAAGCCAAGAGGAAAGAGGGTTAAGAGGATCAGGACTTGGAGGAAGAGAGGTCATGAGGACCAGCACCTTTGGACTGGAAATTAAAGAAGTGCAGAATATTTTGAGGCTGCTCAAATATCCTTCCTGAAGCTCAGCAGCTTTGAAAAATTGAGCAGCCTTCTTTTGGAAACTGCCCACTTAGTAGGGTGTGTAAGCCTTGATGAAGTTTGCCTGAATCCCATGTTGAATGCTTAATTTGGGCAAGTTTTCCATGTTGCATTTATCCTCTCCTGCCATG
>JANHZU010002047.1:271772-285612 GCA_032468055.1 Acrochordus granulatus | reverse complement strand
AGTGCATCACGTTCCCTCAGCTGGAAAGTTCAGCTGCTTTACAGTAATGTTTCTCAACCTTGGCGACTTTAAGCTGTGTGGACTTCAACTCCCAGAACTGAGGAGGCTGGGGAATCCTGGGAGTTGGAAGTCCACACAGCTTAAAGTTGCCATGGTTGAGAAAAACTGCCCTAGAAATTATTGTACTAAGTCATACTAGTTTGAGGCGAGTCTACAAATCTCAACTTGATGGGGAAATCTTAAGAATGCCAATGAAAGCTGTACAAAACTCTAAAGGTTCACGTGCTGTGAACGCATGGGAGGGTTTAGGAGAAGAAAACTTAAAAATGATACCATTAAAAAAGTCAAGCAATTAAAAAAATACTCAGGTCAGAGCTGTCTAGTCCACTGAGAATGAGAAGGGCTGATGTCTATCATCAGTTTGTGGGGCTGTTATCTTCTGCAGGGCCCTGTTTATTGGTAAGGGGTGTTCAGCGCAGGCAGATGTCTTTTGAGCAAAACTCTGCGCTGCTGGACCTCATCCGTCGTCTGCATTTTTCTTCTTTTTTGACGCAAATGTAGAGGCAGCTGGTGGAGAAATTAAAGTCTATTGCTGAGCATGTAAACAACATGTCTTGCTGGCTTTCCCACTTCCGTGATCTGTGTGGAGGCCTCTCTCTTCTCAGCAACCTCCTCTTCCTGTGGACTCCACTCTGATTGCAGAATTTTGGGAAGGAATCAGAAATGGAAATTTAAAATTTGCACTAGGGATTGTCTTCTCCTCAAAACATCTCCTCAAGTGCCTGGCCTGAGTTGGAGAAGGCCTCAGGAGAACAAGGAGGTGGAAAGCCGGTGGGCGGCAGGGGGTCCCAAGAGGTCTCCCGGCTGTCTCTGTAGTTTCCGTTTTTTCCAGGGAGGAGCCAGACATACTTAGGTTTCAAAAAACAATGTTGTGCGTTGCCTTGAACTAAACGTTGATGGTTTTGTCCCCTTTAAGATTCTTGAGGAACCACTTCCATCAGCTTCTGGAACACGACTGTAGTGGAATCTGTTTGTGAGGAATGAACAACAGGAGCATTCAAAGACTACCATGAGCTTTTGAAGTCATTGCAATGCCTAAAGGACACCAAGAAAGATTCTGACACCACATCCCTATCGGTCCTTTCCGCAAAGAGGATGGAGCCATGACCGTTTATGTAATTCAGTTTCAAGGTAGTTCTAAAGAAATGAATTCCCGTAATGCTGTCCCTATTTGTATTTAATCATTTGTTTTTGTCATGTGCCAAACAGCAATTCAAGGATGATTTCTGCACCCAAGAATCCTGGGACTGGTGGGTTCAGATTGCAAATTCCTGGAGAACAGATGGTTTCTGGTTACGCTGACTGGTGCCTCACGGGTGGACCGAAAAGGAAAATGGGATTTGGGAAATTACATGAGGCACCAGTATCAAAGATTCCATTTGGAATCCTGGCAAATCCAGGATTTTAATGCCCCCTTGGAATGATGTTTTTCTTCCAACCAGCATATTCTCTGTCCAAAATGGACTTCACAGGAGAATAAAGGGGGCTTTTAGTAGAATGGTGATTAATTCTTTGAGGAAGAAATAGATGACAGAAGCCTCTGTAATAAAAAAAGGAAAACATGGGGGGCTCTTTGTCCCCACTATAGAAAAAAAACATGGATTCCTCTGGAGTTACTGAATCCACAATTATGTAAAATTGTAAATTCAGAATCTAAGCTTCGTTTCAGGCCAGGGGACATGTTGGACATGCTGAAGTCCAGCTTCAATCTGACCTAGCTTTGATCAAAAGACTGGCCTGGCTGGCATTGTTCAAATGCGCAGTTCCCAGAGCTGGCATCAGGATGGCCCAAACATCTTGAGACTGAGTTTGGCATCAGCTTCTGCCAAGTCCAAACGTGCCTAGCTGCTCCTTTCAAGAGATACCAGGGTGTGGACACCCACTTGGCTTTGCTAGGGGATGTGGCTGGTGCCCCTCCCGATCATGTCCAATCCTGCCTTTCTCCTCCTTGCTTCAAGGTATCTGCAAGGTGGGACAGCACTGCACAGGTGTGATTGCTGAGGATCTAGGTAGCCTTTTCTATTGTACTGAAAGAGAGGTTCAAACTTTGTGGAAAGGCTACTCCATTTTCTGAGTAGAAGTGTGGATTGCAGACACATATGCACACATACACACCCCTTCTAACCAACACAGCTCCTGGAAATTAACAATAGTACTCACAGATACTCTGGAGAAGCCACTTAGGTTTGTTTTTCCACCAGACACCAATCATGTAAACTGGGACTCCACTCAAGATGATGGCAAATCCAATGGCACATTCTTTGGGAGTCATCCAGAAAGAGACGACAATGAGGAAATTGCACGCAAGGATGAAGATAACGGGCAACACCAGATTAACCTGTGCATGAGAAAACAAGGGCCGAGAGTGTTGGAAGTAGGAAGGAAATAACTCAAGGGCCCTCTCAGTCCAAAGGTCCTTTCAGGCACAAGTGTAAGGCTCGAAGCATCAGGCTCAGTCAATACAGTTCTCATCAAGGTTTGTTGAAGCTGTGAGGACACAAGAATTTCCCCATCTGGCCGCCAGGCACTTGCACTCCCCAGTAAGGCTAATGTTTTCATGAGGGGTGGACCCTTGGTGCTTGTGCGTGCATAGAGACTCAAGACGGATCCCCCTCTTAACTCGACTCTGCCCTTCCCTCTCCCACAACAAGGATCCTCAGACCTGCACCAGCTCCAGGACTGAAAATCTGGATCTCCTATGGTCCTTTAAATGGATGACTTGCAAAACAAGTCACAGAACGTCCCCTTTTAACTTAAACAGATCTCACCTTGATTGGCCTCTCTAGCTCTGGTTTCTTGTAACGGAGCCACAGCATGCCTATAATGGCCAAAGCCACACAGAGCCAGTTGAAGAAGCTGAAGAAGTTGATAACCGAAAAGATGTCATTGGAGAAGGCATACAGCAAAGTCATGATACACTGGAGGCAGAAGGAGAGAGAAATCAGTGCAGTGTGGGAGCTAGGAGACAGCTGTTTCAGAGAACATTCGAAGTTCAGAGATTCAACAAACCTGGGGACACCAAAGTTGCAAGCAGTGGATACCTGCAATCACAGTGGAGTCCACAGTTTTGAGCTCAGAATGGGGCACAGAAACAGGAAGATGAACAGGAGAGACTCAGAGGGGGCAGGAAATCCAGAGAACTGATGTCCACCAAGATGGTGGTGGTATTAAAATGTGGCGCACTGCTGGCGTGGGCCTTTCAAGGGAAAGAGAAGGGCCCAGCAGTTCTGAAGCTTCTTCTCACTCTCGATGTGCAGCACTAGCTTGCAGGCTTCCAAAACTCACAACTCCACACAACCCACAGATGTGGCGTTATGGCTCAAGAAGTTACTAAAGTTAGAAAGCAATGCTCTACTGAAGCTAACGCGTGGCTAGAAAGCAAAAGCACTGAGATAGGATTCCCACCGCACCCCCCACTCCAAAGGAACTTTGCATTTCTGGAGCACCCTTACCGTGAAGATGAGAGAGGGCATGGGAGTGAGCAACCGGGGGTGGATCATGGACAGGACAGAGGGCAGGTGGCCTTCTCGAGCACCCACGAAGAAAAGCCTAAAAGGAGAGACTAACTTTAATTTACACTCTTTGAATTTAAGGTTGTTGGGAGTGTTTGGAAGCTGCCTTGTGCTGTTGACAAGGTTTGGGGGTCAGGCCAATCCTATTTCCAATAGTCTCTTTAGTAAGACACAATCAATGAAAGTCCTATTTTCATTTATTTATTTAATTTACATGCCGCCGAAATCTGGAGACTTTTCTCCTAAGAAAGGAAATCCTCTTGGACTGCAGAGCTGGGCTCTCTTCCAGTAGCCAGCTATGCCCGTTCTGCATCCAGAAGAGTCAAAAGGAGCAACTGATTAAAGGCTATAATTTATTTACTTATCATATTTGTATGCTGTCTGACTCTCAACAATTCTGGGCAGCTCTCAACAGTCAAAACAAGGAAATTACAAGAAGACCAGTTAAAAGGAAGGGAGGTAAAAGATGGTAAGAGCAATAGATTGGATGGACGTAAAAAGTCTCGCACTCTCTCGCGAAAGGCCTAGAGAAGAAAGTCTTCATGGTTCTTCAACACAGCAGCAGAGTGAAGGCCATAAAATAAGTTTATTTATAAACCGTATATACTGCAGCCCCACTCCCATAGTTCTGTGGAAGAAAAAGGGTTGGATGGAGATACATTTAACAGTTGCAAGATTTCCAGAATTTCATATTGCAGGGCAAAATATGCCTGGGCAGCCCATAAAGATCAGTTTCCATTTTCAGAAAAATGGTTTTATTTTTATTCTAGCAGAGAGACAAACTTACCGGGACGAAGTAAAAAGGGAACCATTGACGGAGCCAAAACAAGACAAGCCCACAAACACAGGGATAATCCAAGACATGACACCCAGGTGGTAATTCCCAAAATCCTGTTGGCAAATAGGGAGGAAGACAGAAGGTCAAACATTTCACCTGGAAAACTCTTGGAAGTGTAAGCAAAAGGTAGATGGAATGTGAAGCCAACTAAACTCAACTGATTTGCAACCCAGTGGGAAAAATGGGACCCCTAAAGATGTTTGTTCAGATTTAGCCCTGCAGTGATGCTCCCTTGGTTTTTCCACATGGGAAGATGATGAATTATAAATATCGCACAGGATTATTGGAAAGAATGGGAGCAACCACGAAATCCCCCCAAAAGGGACATTTCACATTGATAATAGGAAAATCTTCCCCCCGAGATGCTACTAGACATTCAGCACAAGTGGCACTCTGTCCCATGTGTCACTCCCTGACACACACCCTGCTGGCTTTCCAGTTCCATGTCATGCAACCTTTGCAGCTGCAGAATCTGCAATGGCTGAATCAAAGAGCAAAGATGGAACTGGGCTGTGCTCAAACGGCACAAAGGAGAGGATCACAAAGCCAGATAAGCTATCTTGATCTTGAGCATCACTTCCTGAACATCTTATTGCATTTTACCACGGCAACGGCTTCTGACACCAGCATCTCGTTGACTGACAAGGTGGTGAAATATGCCAAGTTGGTCAGCACGTAAACCAAGGTGACAATGGGCAGAGAAATGATGATGGCCAGAGGGAGGTTTCTGAAAGAAGACAGAAAGCAGAGCTAAGAACATGTTACAACTCTTCCCATTGGTTCTGCAGGAATAATGGCCAAAAAGTCTACAAGAGGCCATCTTTTCAACAGTACAGAGAAGATAATGCAAAACTAGGTCTTGGAGACACTTACCTGTAAGGGTTAATCATCTCTTCTGTGACAAAATTCAAGTAATTCCTGCAGTTTGAAAGATGGAGGGACAACAAAAAGGTTTGTGAGTTTACAATAGATAATTGTGTTAAAAAAGAAGTCTTCCTGGCTTTGTAGGTCAATGAGAATGACAATGTGGTAAGTTATGAAAGCTCTTCCTCACACAAACATTAATAATATGGCTACCCACATCAGAAGGCCCATCAGTCTGAACATCTCAAGTCCTCCTTGCTTTGGGACTTCTTGTTCCTGACTGCACCCGGTTCTTTCTGCCTGCTTTTGGAACACACAGCTACAAATACAAGGACTACACTGAGCCAGGAACCTTCACCTGGCAGAATTTTTTGTATAAAACTAAACTCACCAATTGGTGAGCACAGAAGACTCAAAGTTTCTCCCTCTTCCTCACAACTCACCATCCTCCGTAAGCAAAGAGGCCGCTGTACAAGGCCAGGACGATGTTGCCAACCTTCGTGTTGGTGCCATCAAAGGCATATTCAGGGCTGAGGTTTGTGACATCACCTGTATGAACAAAAGATGGGGGTCCAACATAAGCAATAGAACCTTTCCCCTGCTGGAAATAGGGTGGGAAGGTGGAGTGTATAAAACTACAGGAACCCAAATCTATTGCAAGTGCCCCGGGGAAGGTCACTCAGGAACTGGAAAGAAGAAAAACCTCTCTGCTCTGCAAACACTATTCTCAAGAGCCCTAGAATTGTGGTTTCTATATGGACAGCTAAGAGAAAGATTTAAAATAGGTTAACAGGACATTTGGAACTGCACAGCGCAAGACAGAATCTGAAAATGAACCAAGTACAAATAATGACTTGCTTCCTGGTTGCTTGCAGAAAAAGAGAAGGCACAAAGTAGTTCTGAACATCATACCCTACAGGACTCAAAGACAACCCAAAAGATGTTTCCACGGAGTCCTCACATCCCTGTGCCTTGGGAGAAGCCCCTCGTCCCAGTATTGAAACACCAAACAGGATCTCAGCCCAGGAAAAAACAGAAAAGGGAAGCTGGGCTTACAATGGCCTGCTTTTTGAAGGTTCTTTCAACAGGTTTGCAGCGTTTATTTTACTTGCAAGGAACCCATGGTAGAAGCAGGATTGTGTGGCTTTTGATCTGAAGGCCACACACACATCCTAGTGGAGAGGCAGGGTTTGTTGTCTGGCCCTCCCCCAAGGAAGGAGCTCTCAGGGTGGGAGGGAGATCTGGCCTGGCTACCCCTCAGCTGCCTGCCTCTCATGGGAGACCATCACATGCTTCTGCTGCCACTGCCACAGTGAGTCCAACTCTTCGTCCTTTTCAAAACTCATTAGTTCATGGAAGGGCAAAGCTGAAAGAAAGGGGAGGGGACCCCCAATCAAAGGAGCTTTCTTCCATTTACCCCCAGCCCAGCACTCTCTTCCTCAGGCTGGTCAGTCAGATTAAGAACATAAGGAAAAGAGGAGGGCTGTAGAACCAACCAATGTGTCCCCTTCAAAGAGATCCATCATCCAAGACTGGAAAACCATCTGGGTCCCATCCCTTCCTTGTGCCCATGTGCCAGTAGAAGCCACAGTAAGCGGTAGGTGGGTGGATGTGATGTCACCGAGAAGATGTTGTCAATCTCCAAGACCAAGTGACTGTGTGAACGTGATGGGGTGACACTGTGCAAAGCCACCATGTGGTCTGGTTTTCTGGATTTCAGCTCAGCATGTGTGTCAACCTGGATTATTGTGGTTTAGTCATGACTGACAAACTATGGCTTAAGGTGAGAATGAGCCCAGTTAGTCACTGGGAACTGTAGTCCAGAGGCTTCCCCACCAAATTAGCTATAGTCTCCAGATGAGGATCTCAATCCAAAGTACTATGGAGTCCATTAAAGGACATATGTTTTGTTACACACCCACCCAATGTGATGCAACTTAGATTGTTTCTGCATTAATTTATAGCAAATTCACAACATCTTCCAGCCCTTGCTAAAGTGTTGGAAAACATGTCTTTGTTACTGTTATTTTGGCACCACAACAGTTGATGAAACCAGAAGATGCTGGAAGTCATTAAAGAAGATGTGATCTTAGTGGGTAACATGCCTGGTCATCTGCTGTTGTCCAAAATGGCCTTCTCCATTTATATGCCTGTTAGTTTCCCCAGCCTTCTACTAACAGATTCAACCAGATACCCAGAAGCACTCTGGAAACTCAAGAATTAGTTCCAAAGAGGCTATGATGGTCCTGCCATGCCGCCAGGTTCAAATATCTCTTTGACTACACCCTTCTCTAAAATTAACCAAACCAGATTTGACAAGCTCCATCCCATCGAAGTGGCCAAACTGGAACAGCGGCAACATGCCCTTTTAATGAGGACCTGGGGTATTTAGGGAGAGAAGGAAGAGAAAAATAGCACCACTGCCCCATTTCATGCCCAGGAGACTCATTTTTAGATCGCATCTGCATCATAAGTTGGCAGAAAGAGGCTATTAAGGGAGGTGACTAAAGTCAGCCGTATGAGCGAAAGCAGTTGAGAGAACCTGCAAGATGAAAGACAACTAGAGGAAGGTTCAAAGTTTGGTCTGAAATTGTGGTGGAATGTAATCTGGAGTCCCAGGAGGGACGAGCTGCTTCCCAAAGGGCAAAAAGGCAACAAGGCTTAGATAGTTTGGCTGGGAAAGAGAATTAAGATGGCTTCTTCCTAGCTTTTTCCAGAATATAACTGTAGCAGTGCAAATAGTTGCTTTAATCTTTTAATTAAATAAACTACTCAGAAGTAACTACACATTTGTTCTTTGTCCTGACTGAAATGCCTTCCTGATGGATGCTAAACAAGTCTCCAAACGGCCATCTTCCATCCAGGGATTCAGAGTGTGTGGATTGGGATTACAGATTGAGTACAAGCAGAGTGTCAGTGGGAAATAAGTATATCAAGATTTGCTGTTCCCCACCTGGTGTACAATCCCAAATAATCTGGGGTCAGCTTTGAAAGAGCTTCTCATAGTATCTCTGACCCTCTTCCTTTCAGAAGCTGTTCACAAACCAGGCCAAGACTATCTTTTGACTGGGTAAGCCAAGGGCAAATCACAGCACATGTTTGGATGCCTGGACTGGCACATATGGCAAAAAGGTATTCTCAGGAGGACACATCATGCTGGACAATTGGTATGAAAGAAAATAGAGCAAGGATCCCCTAGACATTTTGGATAACAACTCCACAAGTGGAGATTGGTAGAAGATGAAGTCCATAACAATGGTGAACTTCTGGGCTGGTGCACCAACACCATTCAAGAGGATTTTTTCCTGGTCTTATCAGCAGATACTTCCTAAATTCCACCTTTGCCTTTTTCACAGTTGCCCATGTGACGAAGCACACCCCATTCATGTAACTACAAGAAATACGAACAGGACTTTCTTTGTTTATGAGGCAATAATTTCCCCACGCACTTGCCTATAGAAAAGGCGTGGCAAGCAAAGCTGCTTGACAGACACCCGGGGGACTTATTCTACATGTTGCTGAAGCCAGAACCACAAGCACTAATCCAGCTGGCCCTACTGCCTTGGTCCCTGCTGGGCTAACTAAACATTCAGCACTCAGCTTGAAAGCCTATAAGATCTGCACAAAGTGGATGCTGGGAAAGGCCTCAGGGCACTGTGTCCGCTGACTAGGATTCCCACGAACAAGGTGGGGCTTGCCCCACCCAGCACACAAGAGCTCTTAGACTTTGCTCAAGGAGGATACTCTGTCTTCCATCTGTTTCCCCTCCAACCTGGGGCTCCAAAACACAGTTTCCAGGCCCCTTCTACTACTATCCAATGCAACCATGCACCAGTTGTTTGCTCCACCTTGTTGGATTTGTTAAATCAATGTAGGCAACAACTTGGTTTGTGTCATGATTCTCGAGTGCCAAAATGGGTGTTGGGACACAACTAGGAATGAATGGAGACCTGGCCTTGGGGGCAGGGAAGGAACGGGGAGGCTCTTAAGGAGAGATTTGCAAAGATAAAACTCAAAATAGTCCCACCTTGACCTTGTTGAGCATAAAATGGGACCCAGAGAAACTTGGGAGAGGCTTTCAAAATTCAATTTTTCTACCTTGCAGTAATGAAGAACATTCTGGAATTTCTTCCCAGCCTGTCTTGACCTGTCTTATCGTAAGGGGAATTTTGGGAATTGAAGTCCGCATATCTTCAAATCACCAAGATTCAGAAACACTTAGTGGGTAGACAAAAGGGCAGTGCCATTTCTGGGCAGCGTGGTTGACTTTGGCCATTAAGATTTGGCTGAAGTTTCAGGAGTCTTGCCTGAACTTTCCTGCAACACAAAGATACCTTGGCCCAAATGGCATGATATTCCCACCCATTTTTATTAATTTAAACTATGCATTTTTGGGTTACCCACGTTATTATCCAGGGAATCCCATTGTCCCAAACGATAATGACCACACATGAGGATGCAAGAGGAGAAAGGAAGGCGTGCTCAATACAATGAGGTATGTTCTGCATACAGTTCATCTGAATTCTGCTCAGGTGCCCTTTTAACATCTGGCAAGGAACATGAAGATGTTCATGTTTCAGCATATCTTGTGTTTGCACTGCTCGCAAAACACACTCTGGGTGGATGATGGAAACTGACACATGGAAGATCTGCAGGGAAAATCCCTGGCATTTAGAAGGCGGGAGAAGATACAAAGGTTTCCCCATCCAGCCTCATTTGCAAAACTGGCGCCAGCTGAATGGCGCCCCATGCTCTGGATTATGCCTCAGGGCCCGGCAACTACTTTCACTGGCTAGGAACACCTTCCCTCATGGCATCTTTTTCCATCCCTGATAGAAGCCAGCTCCATAATGCAACACCCTACAGAATTATAATTCTGGCCCTACAGCACAATGCTAAGACTTCAGTGGTCCATAGGACTCAAGAAGTGGAAGGGCCATTAAAGGATGCTCTAGTCCAGCCTTTGGCTAGGTGGACATCTGGCTTTCTCAGCAAGGGTTATTTATTTATCTGACAATATCTCCACACCATGTGTCATTCAGAAGATATTCACCCATGCAGGTTTTTTTTATTACTTCCACTCTAGACAGTCCCACCAAGACCTTGGAAAATGGTAGGATGCTGATTCCTTCTCTTCTGTGCCAGCTATGGAAAAAAAATCAATTTAAGTCTAATTAGGAGAGATCAAGGCGAAGAAGAAGTTGGATGCCAGTAGGTAGGTGTCTTTGAGCTTGAATGTCACTATCTGGCCTGGTCTTTGTGCCTGACGTAAATTAAGGTCTGGTTACACCTGTTGGTGCCTCCTTGAAGAAGGAGCTCAGGAAAAGGGCAGGGTTTTATGGATGTGCCAATAGGTGCAGTGAGTATCCTTCCTATTTTGTATCAGTTAGAATACCTGTACATCCTTATGAAGATGCAAAGTTAATTAGGACAGTTTTTATTCTGCACGTTTGAACATAAGATTCACTCTGCGATCTCTGATTGTTTCATGCAAATCCATTTTTCTACTGAACAGACTCTAATGAGCCTTCTGAGATAAAACTTGTTTGAAAATGTCTTCCAAATGTTTAAACATTTTGCACTGTTCTTTGGTGGCTTCTCTAGCAGACCATTCTAAAGAAAATACGAAGCTAAGCTCCACAATGCTCTTCCTTTAAATTGGGTATGCACCTGCAGTCGAAAATTCATCTCCACTGGAAGATGAGCTGTCTAGCAGGAACATAGGTTCTGGCATGCAGGCAGATAGAAAAAAATAGTAATTCTCTTCCTGGGAAGGAAAAGAAGTTCAGTAGGTCTGCAGTATCCTCATGTGACCCTATATCAGTTCAGCAAGAGAGAAGGCTTTTAAATGGGTTTCCCCCTGCAATGTGGGGCTGATGTAAACCCTATCTCTATGGGGACCTGCAAGAGATGCATAGAAGCAATGAGGAGTTAATGGCAGGGCTGGAATTTGGAAAGGGGGCTGTTTGAATGTCTTTGTCAAGCCAAATTTTGGATACAAATGCCTGTCTTCATGCTTTCTCACAAGCTCCTGCTTGAGTCATTCATCAATTAGCATACTGTCTTTTGGCCTTACAAAGCTGCACCCATCTGGTTTACAAAAGCTAAGCCCCCCCTTTTAAAGAAACATTTAAAGAACCGGCTCTGTGCCCAGATTGGGATCCTAATATTGGAGCCTGGGGGATTGCCCACATCAATGTTTTCTAACTTGGCAACTCTTAAGATGTGTGGACTTCAGCTTCAAATGAAAACACTGGCATAGATGGATTTTTTTTTAAACCTTGCTTGGGAAAGTCTCAAAAATGGAATAAAATAAAAAATGGAATGGAAAATGAAATGATTTGAGGACGGGTTTCTGGCTGTCCATCTTTCCAGTCTGGCCATATAATGCTATGTGAGAATGGAAGACAGGAGGGAGACCTGCAGATGGGACAACCAATGTGTGAAAGGTATTTCAGCTCACAGAAGGAGAAGAGGTGTAAAAAACATTTCAGAAGGGACTCTCCCTAGTTTTTCAGGAAATAAAAGGAGAGGAAGGGAGAAAAAATATTTTCAATCTTGCAAGATTGCATCCATGTCACCTTATGATAAAGACATGTAAGTACTCATGGTGGTGCTTCTTCTCTGGACTACCTTGATTTCTTTGCAGAAAACATGCTGTGGGGCAGGCAAGAGGTAGAACAGGAGCAGAGAAGAAGTCTTGCAAAATGCAAGGAATCCAAGGATTCTAAAATCAAGTCTCCTTCAAATCAAGTCATCTCAGATGAAGCTCCTGGTGACTTCATGGACACAGTCATAGCGCTTTCCTGGAAACTATTCAGAAAGATTTACCATCACCTTCTTTAATTTTGTTTTTTTTTTTAAAAAGGTTTCCCAATCTAGTCAACAGCCCTGCCATTCCCTAAAATGTATGCAAATTATAATATTTGCAGGAGAGACTAGGTGCCCTCAAGGCTCTAGATTAGATAGAAAATTGGGAAAAAAATCGAGAAGAAGCTGTAAAGGAAAGGAAACTGCCTGCAGGGAATTCCAAAGGCCATGCAAACACTAAAGGTGGGAAGAGGAAAAGAAAAGGATGAAAGGAAGTAATCTTGTACAAGATCTGAAAAGGAGAACTGCATTCCTTTGTTGTTAAACAGTAATGGCTTGGATTGGTTTCACTCCCACCTTAGTTCTGCGTGACAAAAAAAAAACATTCTTCCTTCCCAGCATTTCTTCTTCCTCTTATCTGCTCATCATTAAGTTAACAAAAAGGTGGTGGAACAATTTATGCCAATGGCAAGACATTCCCAAGAATTTTGTGTCATGAGGTCTTCCCCATTAAGAGGAAACCAGTATAATTAACAAAGTTAGTTTTATTCTTTAAAGATGACTTTAAAGTCGTCAGGAAGTCCTGGACTTCCTCTAGAAAACATCATGCCTCTACATCTTTCTGGATCTTGCCATTGCCATCTGCCCCATTTTTATCTAGTCTCTTACTCCATTCATTCATTCATGGCTCCAATGAAGCCCAAATGCATCTAATGAAATAGCTGCAGCTCATGAAACTTATGCCTAAAAGCATTAAAATGTGTTAGTTGGAAAAGGGGCTATCATACTCCTGATGTCTGGAAGCACAAGAAGCTTATAGATAGGAAGTAAGGGAGAAGACCTGAACAGAAATATGAAAGAACCATTACCTAGATAATCTAAATGGTCTTCCTAGAAGAGTTGGGCCTTGTGAGGAAAAGTGACTGCATTGAGCCTTAAAGTGGTGCTTTCCATGTGGTTGAAGGAAACAGAGCCGTTGCAGTGCTTTTGAAATGACCCTGTTGAGAGGGAAGGAGGTACCCCTCCCTTCGATCTCCCCCCTTCCCTCATCCCATCTGCAGGTGGGCCTGAGGAGCCATACCTTGACTGCGTCTCCAGATAAACTGAGATGAGAGCAGATGCACAGCCATCCCGAACAAGGCAAGGGGTGGTTGAGCAGCGAGCCACCAGCAACAAGGAGGCAAAGGCGCTGAAACGCCCCTGCCTTAACTTCGCTATCAGCTCTGTTAGAAAGACTGCTCGGTGGAAAGAGTGAAGGCTTCTTGATACTCACAAGCTAGGTGGGCTGCTTAACTATCCTGAAAAGAATAAAGGTGCTCTCACGGGCGTGATCAGCCAGACTCGGTGAGAGTTCACACGCGGAACTACCTCAGGGCATTTACACTTAAAACAAGATCAAGGAGACACACACCTCCACAATTCTCACATGCACCAGATCCAAGGGCTACAGACCGACATACGCTCACCACGGATATACTCAAGGTTGTTGGCCAATCTCGATAGCCGTGGCCACCTGTTGTAATACTACTGAACAAATCTTTCCTCCGTTTCAAGCAGCTGGCCTCTTGTCTATTATTTTTTTCCCCTTTTCTTTCTTAAGCCCCAGCCTTGGGGAACTCAGGAATTTTCTTCCAATAACACCCAGGGCTGGATTTATAAAAATAGAAAAAAGTAAAGGTTTCCCCTGCCAGTTGTGTCTGACTCTACAGGACGGTGCTCATCTCCGTTTCCTAGCCGAGGACACTTCTGTGGTCAT
>JANHZU010002047.1:226354-236889 GCA_032468055.1 Acrochordus granulatus | reverse complement strand
TAATATAAATGAGGCAAGGAGAAATCATGAACAACTGTGTTCTCGAGATTGATTTTATTCCTATTTGCACTGGGCTTGTGATTCAATTTTTTTTAATCTGAAAAGGATTTATATATTTATTTATGCAGTAAAGAACAGGCAAGACAGAAGACATATGCTTCTGAAGACACTTCAATGAATGGAGTAGTCTGATATTTAATCCAGTTAAATGCTCCTTTCAATACTGGGAAAGGCTGCGCATTGTGACAGGTGCCTCTTTTTAATGAGGTTAAACTTTATTATATTTTAGTTTAGAGCAGCCAAGGCAGCTCTTGTGCCTAGATTGCTGATCTCTGGATTACGATGTTGAAATTCTGGGATGAAAATATGAAGATTATTCCATTTTATCTTTTGAACTTTTTGGCCATTCTGTTTTTCAAAAGATATGACTTTTCAGACAAAATTAGAGTAATGTGGGAATGGAAAATAATTTCAGAATCCAAGATACCTCCACCAAATATTTAGGAATCTATGCTGTGAAGAAATAGGAAAAGTTAATGTTCTTTAATACTTCAGCCAGCCAATACTTGGATTTCTCTCCAGTTGTGGTTTAGTCATTCTCGCAAAAGATGGAAAATAAGACCATTTTTAAACTTGCTTGCATTTGCTGCAAAAAAACAGAAGAGCAGATTCATTAACTTTTAATGGATTTCTTTTCTGGCTTTTTCTTCTGAACTGCCTTCACTGGCTGGAAAATCTGGGAATTGTCTCAACACATCAAGGGCTCTGCTTTGAGGAAGGTGCATTAGAAAGCCTTCTAATTCACCTGGTCATGATGGAACTCGAGCCCTTTTCTGACCAGATTAAGTTTTGCCACAACTTCCCTGAGATTAAAATGCAGTCAATCATTTCAGTTCTGCAAAATGGGTGACACAAATTAGTGGCAGAATTTTTGTCAATTTTAGTAGGGTTGGATCATTTCTTTAAAACTGGATTCAGAGCTTTGGCCTAGGATTTGTTTCCCCTGAAATCAGTAGGTGTTAGTTTTAATTCTAATATGATTTGGGAACTGGGGAAACCTGGAAGGAATGGATAATGGACAGCTTGCAAATGAGCTCAGCTCCATTTGTTTTTCATCTTTGGACACATCTAAATGCAGTTTAAATAAAGTTAAAGCCAAAAAGCTTGGTACTGCATAATCCTCCTCATCTTCATCAGCTATTTTTGTCACTTTGGAACAATGTACGGGGGGAAATCTATAACAGAACCCTCATTTTTAAGAAGAAAAAGCTAGTTGTTTACAATCTACATACTTAACAAAGCAAAAGAAGATCTGCTTTTCAATCTGTTTTGCAAAAGACACCAAAGACATCTTGTATGTTGCCCTAGGGTGGGCATATTGGAAATATTGTCCAGATTACCTTCCGTGCACTGGAAAATTAAGATTCTCAGCAGTCCTAACTTTGTGGAATCACCCCATAAGTTCAGAAGCAATCTATCTATGGATATCAATCACTGGAGACAACAGAAGAAAACTTAGGTAATAATTACCTTCTAACTTTGCCAACTAGAGTTGGGGTATAAATGAGTAAAAAGGCTGGCAGGGGAAAATAGGAATACATCTAGCAGGTTCTGGAGGAGTTTCAGTTATCCAACAGGGAAAGCAAGTAGCAGCTGTGTCAACTCCCAGCAGGCTAGCAGCCTCTCAGGGCTGCTTTACCAGGGTGAATGATCGGATCAGTGCTGCGTTTATGAGCTTCCTGCAAGACTACTCTAGCACCTTAGGCTCTAGATGGCTTATTTGTTTGGGCAAGGTGCTTACGTTCTGGGCAAGTGCTATCAAAAAAAGTATATCTGTATTAGAGATCTAGAAACAATGAACTTCTGAAGTTTCTACAAAAAAGTTCAAAAGGCACCTGCCAGATGGAAAAGACTGAATTGAAAGAGGAAGCAGATCTTCTGGGTTTCAGGAAAATTTCTACAAAAGGATTTGCATGACACAAGCTTTGTCTGAGTTGATTTCTATTTCATGGACATATTCATATACTTTTATATGTCAGGGCTTCTTTTGGCAACCATATGGAGGTAGCTTGCCATTGCCTAATTCTGGAATTTGGGGGCTTAGCAGTTTAGCATTTTGGGATTCCTTGATAGTTACCCATCCGAATATTAACTGGGACCAACCATACATAGATCCCAATGCATGAAGCATTTGAGATTCACCTTTCTCTATCCAAAAATACTTGAAATAAACATTGATATGATACAGACCACTGCTAGTTGAATGTAAAGAAATAGGAACACAAATCCTTTGGAACAAGATCCTGGTTATATTTAATGGACATGATAGCTGGGTTCATCCATTGTGTTATGCCCAAATGGGATTTACGTTTATGTGTTGTGTAAACCCACGTGACTGTGATTTGTGAATACAGTTTTATGACTTAGCAAGGTTTGTTGAATCTCACCAGTTTGATTTGCTTAGCTAACTGTGATTAAAGTGTGGCTTAGCATGATGAATGAACTTAATCAGAATATCTTGGAGAGCAGCAGCGTTTATGCAGAGTATCAGGAAGATGACCCAAATGGAGATATACAGGATGCATTGCCAAGACATCAAGAGGAAACATTTTAAATCTCCAACAAACAGATAATATTTGGAAGCAGTTCAAGTAGACACCTCCCAAATTCACAAGAGTATAGGAAGGGGGACGAGGTGTAACACCATCAGATTTCCAAGTTCTGTCATTGCCCATCTCAATAAAAATAGCTGTAACCTTCCTGTGGATTGATTACCAAGTGGGTCTGACAGTTTTTTGGTGTGTGTAGGGGGTCACATTTAATGTTAAAAACTGGGAGTTCTGGAGCAAGAGTCTGTGCTTATGCTTACTTGCTCGATCTTTGGGCCACCAGAATGGCAATGGTAAAAACCAGTTCTCCATCGCACCTTAATTTGGAACCAGCTAAGTAGCATTGTTAGAAGCTGTGCATGCTTCTGATTTCCTTTTGAGCAAAGCAAGACAAAAAGGGGGGGGACCCAATTTGGCCTGGTCCCTTTCCTAATTTACAGATTGAAAGATTCTTTCCCTTCAACCTCAGCCGAGCTTTCAATCACATTTGCAGCTTGTGACATTACAAAACTCTAATCCTAGCACAGCTGTTTTATTATGTTAAGTCTGGCCCTTGCCCAAGACTTCTGAGAAATGGCAAACTTAATTTGCCAAAAGTAGAGAAATGGCAACCACATGCCCTCAATCCCTTGCCAGATCAAGTGGGCCCCTTGCCGCAGCACATGCAATCATAATCCTTTCATGGTGATCCGAATTTCAAATGAATCTTTCTTGGAGGCCGATATTTTTGAATAAATAACCCAGTATCTGGTGGTGTCCTCATTTGGAAGACTTCAGAATGGGTTTGTTTCCCCTTATGAACAGCTGTTGCCTTGGCTGGCTGGGAAGCTCCCAGCGGTGCTATAGATGTGCCTGTTGGTTACTTTTCACTTGCACGTTTTAATTTGCATCCTGCAGTTGGATCCAGTGAGAGGAAGGGGGAAAATGGCTCTGTGCAGTTGGCTTTTTTTCAGCCAAAGCTCTTCATGATGCATTGGCCTTTCACAGACAAATCAGATTTTTCTCGCCCCCAGTATTTTGCTCCAGGTAGCTATCAAGCAAAACAAAACAAAACAAAAAAAACAATCTGTCTTTGTAGATATCATTTCCTCCAGTGATTTGAAATCAGTTTTTGATACTGTAAAATTCCCTTGATAAAACTTGCAACAATCCTTTATAGGAACCGCAGAAGAACAGTATTAAAAAATATTTGGCTGTAGAAATGGAAATTAATCTTGCAGGTGCTGAATTGTAGAAACTCTGGAAACTGCAACCTGATTTGATTCAAACTGAATGTACTTCCAAATTTTATTTTGTGCTGAGAAGGAATCTTATAGTTGAGCAGAAGTCCATAAATATGTCCATACAGATTTCTTAATCGGTTTTACTATGAAGATCTTTCAGTACAGTAAACAAGCAGGTTAAGCATGAATTAAAATGCTAAAAAGAGGAGACATAATCCAATCCAGTGTAAATGCTACAAAGCCCTATCCATTTTAGTTTGCTTAACTCCAATAGAAGAGAACATTTGTAGCTCAGGGTTGAACTGTGGAGTCCTAGGTGCTCTCACTGATGCTGCTGCCTAGTTTGGTAATGAAATGTCTGCTGAAAAAAAATCAAGCTCAGGGAGCACCAAGGACTCCACAGTGGGCTTAACTCTCACCAAAATCACTTCATCTTGGCTGGATTGATCTTAATCTGATGAGAAAATGTCTCATCATTACCTCAATCCAAATGCTCATGGTAATTGTGGTCATGAGGAACTTTCTCCAAAGAGATGATGACCACATTCTCGACCTGAGAAAGGTGTTATTTGGTAATTGTGTAACACTAGTGCAATTGCTGTCATCTCTTCTATGTTCTGGTCCATCTTGGACAGCTTTTTTGAGAAGACCTATGTCTTCTCGAGAAGTTGAACTGCAGTCTCCATCATTGTCACCAAAATTTGCTTTCTGCTAAGCGTCAGATTCTGAAGTAGGTTGGGGGGATACAGAACAATCCAGAAGATCTCAATGGGAGAAGTAAAGAAGGGAAATCTAAATCACTCTAGAAATTTAATGACCCCTATAAGATTAATGCTGTCTCAGGCAGTTTAAAGATACAAAAATTGTAAAAACAGTTAAAACAGCTACAAGGGAGTCTGGACAAATCAATCATGACAATAATGAACAAAATATTAGATAAAATGGTTTAAATATCTCATGTTTCACTGGTCAGTACTTCTAAGAGAGAAGAACATGTGTTTTTTTTTCAAAATTGTAGCTTGAACTGATTTGTAATAGGTCCACTCCTGGACCCATTTTACGCTCAGTTTATTGAATTTTGTTAAAATTAGCTTCTGGGTAGATATGTATAAATTTACACTCTTGTTAAAACAATGGCTGAGATTTCTTTAATGCGCTGATAATTTAAAGAGTAGCCGTGAGGGGGAGAAATCTGTCTTTCAACTCTTGTTCATTCTTATTACTTTTGTGTTAGAAGGTGACTGCAGACGTATAACGGCATTTAATATCAAGATAAGTGCTTTGGAGTCAGCACTCACAATAAAGTGATGGAAAAGCACATTATCCTCTTCCTTCATGGTATATATCTGAATGGAACTGGGGAATTTTCAGGTTAGCATTAGTCATTCTGAGCAGCTGTACCAGGAGAACTGTAGCCTCCAATTTCCAGTTGCTGTTGTCTGCCTTTCACTGCTGTCATGTGCAAAGCAATCAGACAAAAAAACCCTCCTATGCTTTGAAGATCAAATAGGCAGTTTTTGTAAAAGTAAATCACAGTGTATGCTTGTTTTTGTCATAAAGCTTGTATGCGCTGTTACCTTTAGCGTGACAGATGGTAATATTCTTTGTGACCAGAGTTTTTGATGTTTTGCAGAATCAGATTTGTATGAACTGACAGATCTTTTTTGGCTCAGCCCTACAACCTGTTTCTGAATGATGACAGAACAGGATTTAGCGGATGTAGTTCAAATAGCTGTGGAGGACTTGAATCCAGATCATCCAGGTAAGTTATTTCAGGGACATAAGGATAAGCGAAGTACAAATAGCCCAGCAACAGAATTTGTATGTTTCGTAGCATTTGCTGCATAAAATGTTGAAGATGTACTTTAGAGGATTTTGTTTTTTCCTGGCGCTAGCAAAACAGCAATGTGCCACCCTTAGATTTAGATATCTTCATTGCCTCCAATTTTCTACCTGTCCTGTAAATCTGATATTTTACTTCTAGCTTTGTTTTAATACAGAAAACAAGGCAATGAAATCTATAGCATTGGCATTCACTAGGAATAGATCAGAGCTGCAGAAGCATTGTAGATGAGTTACTGTAAATATAGATGACTGCCACATTTGATTTCACCTATTTAAAGATTCTCAAACTAAGTGTCCCCTGGATGTGTTGGTCTAATTCTCATAATCCCATATTCTTTGTCTGTGGTGGGTGGGGAACCAAGGAAATTAAAGTTTCAAACATCTGGCTAATGATCCATTGCTGAAATTCTCTTAAGTCAGTCTTTCTCAGTGCTGTCTGGGGAATTCTGGGAGTTGAAGTCCACATGTCTTAAAGTTGCCAAGGTTGAGAAACATTGCTCTAAGTAAAAGGTACTCCTAGTTGTGAAACCAAATCTTGGGAGAAGAATTTCCCAGCATGGATTCCAGCTAGAAGACTTCTCTCCATTCAGTTTGTTGCTTTTCCTTTTAATTTTATAACCAAATGCCACTGATAAAACAATTGAAAATGGTTTGCTTGTTTCTGTTTTGCTTTGCAGTTGTGCTGGAAAACCATGAAGTAGCAGATGAAGATGTAGATCCCCCTTTGAAACGGCAGCGGATAGAAATTAATTGTCAGGACCCATCAATTAAGGTTGTAGCCATGTACATGCTTGTTCACACAATGCAGCTAATATTAGATAGATATAGGTTTGTTTTATTGTGATTTAAGGTGATTTAAACCATAGTGCCCTCCAGGTATTCTGGATCTTAACACATTTGGAGGGTGCCAAGTTGGCAAAAGATCCTGAAGATTTGAGATAGATTTTGTAATGGAAAGGTCTGAGGCCTCTTCTCTAGTCCAGGCAGTCCTTGATTTACGACCGGTTGCTTATTGACTTTTCAAATTTACAAGAACCCCAAAAAAGTTCTAGTGGCTGGGCTCCCACTGGTGTCACAGGATTGCATATGCTGGACAATCAGCCCACATTTACAGCTGTTTAAACTGTCCCACAGCCATGTGACTGATTTATGACTTTTTACCAGTGTTTACTTCCGGTTTTCGTCAAAAAACCCCCCATTGTGGCAATGAGTTTATTTAATGACCACAATGTTGTTTAATGACTGCAGATTTGCTAAGTGACTACAGTGATTTGCTTAACAACCACCACAAAAATATCATAAAATCAGATTGGTCATGTGATGATCTGCATAACAACTGGCACAAACTTGCAGTCATAATTCTGGTCTCAACTATGGTCATAAGTAAAGGACTACCTGTATTTCTGGCACACATTATCACTGCAGCACACAGGAATCCATCTTCAAATTACCAATGTCTATCAGATCCATGTATATAAACAGGAAAAAAAGAATCCCTATCTGCTATAAATAAATTGTATCAAACAATAAAGTTTATGAGCAATATACTTAATGTGAATCTTCAGTATTCTGCAGAATTTCCATTAAGAAGAGAAGTTTTGGTTTTAGTTTAGTCTAGAGATTGCTGATTTTTAATGAAAAATAGATATTTTCTAAAGCTGTGTGTTTCATCTTGAGGATTTTTAGGTACGCACAATCTGAACTCAGTTTGCTATATTGTTTTAATTACGTCCACCAGAGGGTGCACAAGAAGTATTTTAAAAGAAACACTGTCCATCCAGGTAATACATCAAAGCAGAATACATGTGTTGTTGTAAATAATTATTACCTTTTTGAATGGAATACTTACAAAAAAGACCCATCATTCAACTAGGTATGCTTCAGAACTTAAAGCATATTTATATCCCACCTTTTCAGCTTGTTCCAAGAAATACCCATGGCAATTTTGACCATTTTAATAGAAGTTAAGTCCAAGATAGCAGCTGAAGTAATAGACAGTCAAACTGGAATAACATGGTCTTTGAAGACTGAAGGTAAAAAATAAAGGTTTTTCCTGCCACTTGTGGCCAACTCTAGGGAGTGGTGCTCACCTCTGTTTCCTAGCTGAAGACCAAGCATTTGTCCAAAGACACTTCTGTGATTATGTGGCTGACATGACTATATGCCAAGGCACATGGATTGCTGTTACCTTTTCCACCAATTAGGTGGTACCTATTTATCTACTTGGATTTTTACATGCTTTTGAACCGCTAGGTTGGCAGGAACTGGGATGAATAACAGGAGCTCATCCTGTTGCATGGCAGTGCTTGGGTCTTGAACTCGGGCTGCTAACTTTTCAGTTGACAAGCCCAGCATTTTAACTACTTGCACCACCGCCGCTCCCCCTGTACTGAAGGGGACTGAAGGGATGGGACAAAATAAGATCTTGAAGACTTGGAAAAAAGACTGCCAATTGCTTGTTCTGTGGAATAAGAATAATGCCTTGGCACACAGGGAGAGGAAGGCCTTATATTCATGAGACCTCAAATATCTAGCTGTTTGTATCATTAGTATGCATGCTGAGTTTTTAAAAGCCATTTCCTTCTTTTTTATTGACTGAAATAGCACATATTTAGAAATGTTTGATCGCTGTTCAAGGGGGCAGCCCCTTATTTTATTTTTCATACCAAGAGTAAAAAATAAAATGGAACTTTCTTTGAATGTAAGGCTCTTTAAATGAAAGCACATAGGGCCAGCCTTTAAATCAAGAATCTTGAGCCCTCTTTTTCAACAAAGAATTTTCTTATTAAAAGGCATAAGTTTTGTCTACCAGATTCTTGATTTTTGGCTACCATAGACTCATAGGCCCTCCTCCCACAAAGCAGACAAGCCTCTGAACCCTTGGGTAGTCCATTGGATGATTGTTTTTTCCACTGGGTCGGCTCTTGAGATACATATGCTTTAGCTGTTCCTTGATGCTCTTTGGGCATACCTGTGTCAATGCAAGCATAAAGCTAAGCCTCCTCACCCACCTAGCTCACTTTGCTGCTTCTGTTCCTCAGTCGTTCCTGTATTCCATTAACCAAACAATATGCCTGCGACTGGATAGCATCGAAGCCAAGTTGCTGGCCCTGGATGCAACCTGCAAGTCACTGGAAGAGAAACTAGATCTTGTCATGAACAAACAACATAGCCCCATCCAGGTGCCCATGGTGGCAGGCTCCCCGCTTGGGGCTACCCAGACATGCAACAAAGTGAGATGGTAAGTCTCCACATGTGAGTGCATGTTCCAGATGAATACTGTTTCCAGATTAACCGTCTGGCACAGCCAAGCATGGCAGCTTTTGGGTAACTGTCAGAAACTTGATGTGCAGCTTAGAATGAAAAACAAATTATTTTTGAAGGTAGTTTGGCTTTACTGCATGCCTTGCCATGTGACCAACTAAACAGATCCCCTTATTTTGGGGTGGGGGCCTTGGAAGCCTTGCCACATTTTTCCTTGGCTTGGTCTGTAGAACATTGTAGATAGGCTGGTGTAACACCCACAGCTATTTAAATTTGGAGCAGAGTCTACTGGGATTTTGTTTTGACTTTGGGAATAAAGAAGCCTTAGAATGTAGACATGTTTTTAACAACACTGATTTGGGAAATAACTTCACAATTAACGATGATTATTCATGCTTATTTTTTATGTTTTCCATATACCAAAATATTTGGAATTTCAGTTTCTTCATTGTAGAGAACTTTTAAGAGAGATTCATTTATAATAATAAGTCTTGGTTTGTTTTAACCATGGATTTGTTGAAAAAAATGGTAGGGTTCATACATGCCAAACAGCCAAACCTAACTAAAATATACACATCCTTCTCTTTCTCTTCATACAAAGCAGATGGTAGGATATGTCAATATGTGCATGATGAGATATTGATTAAAAGTAGTTATTTTTATGCCATCTCTTCCTATGGGGTGTCTTTAAATCTCTACCTTGCTTTAAATCTCTACCCTGCTTTTGTTTTGCTGAAATTATATCTTGATATGTATAGACTTTTATTAGAAATGGAACAAAGAATGCCCGGTGAGTATTGTTATCACCACATTTTAGTAATTAGAGTTGATTGTATCTTTGATGGATTTAGTGTGTGTTTCAGGGCTGAATTTTGCCTTATGGAGTGTTGATAGGTATTCTGAAGCTGTTTATTCTCATCAAGGGAAGTATTTTTGTGAAAAATGTTTTTCCCCCAGGTGCATAGAACAATTTTGTGAGATGAGCTATATATTATAAATAATGATGTGTCGTCTTGTTCTGCTTTTTCTTGCCATTAACAGCTGTGCTATTTTATGGGTTCATCATTTATCATTAATGTAATTACAAGGATTTATTATAAATAAAATTTTCCAAAGGAGAATATATATATATATATTCTCTCTAAGACCATAACAATGTTAAGGTAGGGGAAGGGCAGAAAATTACTTGCTTTCTCTATAAGAGTTTTCCTTAGATTTATCTTAATTCCTAGATTGCTTTGCCCTTTGGTAAATAAACTAGTCTAGAGATTTTTTTCTTCTGAGAAGTTTTTCTCTTCAGATAGCAACTCAACTTTGCTATAGAGAAATAGAGAAATGTGACATGTCAGAAGCATGTCTATTTTTCAGCTTGGTTTGCCAGACTGTCGTACCACTATAATAATTTTTTTAATTTTTGCTATTATTCCTTGGTCATCACCATTTAGAAAAGGAGATTGGTAGTTAGAAGTGGCTGCATTGCTGGAAAGTTGCTGGGTATTTGCTTTTGCCAGTATATGACATGCTGTCCTCCCTGTAATGTGCCACAAAGTCACTCGGCTGCTGCATGAAGGCTGCTTCCAACTCTTCTCTCAAA
>JANHZU010002047.1:144327-194533 GCA_032468055.1 Acrochordus granulatus | reverse complement strand
AAGGAAACACAAGAGAATGTGTTTGTGTCTACATTTGGAAGTCAGTCAGATTTTATTCCAAAGGGATCTGTGTCCCAGTTAACTTCAATGGTTTTAATTAAGATGCCATACTCCAGAGTTCTTCCTCATAACATTTAAAGCAGTTGTGGTCTTTACACCCTTGAGATGGCAGCATAACTGAAAAAAGGCTTATGGAAAGAGTGCCTGGTATAATTTGAAAACTGCATTTCTATCCCAACCTCCCTTGAGACTAGGTATAGCACAGAGGAGAACCACCATCTGCTGAAGTGAAATGGACAAAGACAGGAGTATCTGCAAAGGTATGGCCAAAAAGTCAAGATGGAAGTATGCATATAAACAGGCAAAACTTTGATTGTACTGTCATAGCTCCCATCTTGGCTGTTTTGACCACATCCTGTGGACAACCTGGAGCAAAAGGGAATATAAAAAATACCAAGCTCCTGGCAGAAAGCACACATTAAAAAAAGAGCAAATTTTGCCTGCCTGCCTGCCTGCTGTACAGCTTCATTATTCTCTCTTCTCCTCCCACAATCCTAAATTATTAATTAAGGTTGCTCTGTGCTTAATTGGCTGAGAAACTGTATAATGGTCACAAAATGTACTATTTTTTTGTGGTAACTAATGAAAATTTCCCCACATTTCTTTTGGCTTCCTTGCTAGTTCTAAAAAGGCTATACTTTGTGCCTGAAGGAATTGATTACTCTGCCATAATATTCTATTTCTGTGTGTGTTTTGGTTTCATGGTTTTCCAGATGAGGGTGGCTAGCAGTTGGCATTGGGGAGCTGGCACTGGTCTCCCAGATCCCCTTTCGAGAAGTTAGACACAGGACTGAGATGGTTGACTCTGCTGTCTTCTCTATCTTTTTCCAGTGTTATTTTAAACATTCCCAAAATTTCCAAAAGCCACTGCCTTAGCCTGTTCCCCTCCTTGTTTCCATTCTACCAGCTGAAGTTCACTTCTTCAGCCTGCCAACCCCTCTGCCTCCAATAAAAATCAAACAGACAGATGGAAAGAAGATAATGCTCTAAGACTGGCTCCTATAAATTTGCCCCTGTATGAGACTTTGCTTGAGGAATGCTATGGAAGACAGTCCTCCTTCCTCCAGAAAGTGAGAAAATCATTATGATCATTTAGAATGAGAAATGCTTCAACCCAATCAAGTAGGCAACCAACTGAGCTGTCTAACCTAGCCAAGCCAATGTGCTGAGTAATAGCAAGGAAGAAAAACATGGAATGGAGGAAGATGGACAGCAGATGCACCAGTTTCAGTGGTAGCTTCTCTGTTCAATCCATCCTATGAAACTTTGGAATTGTTGCCAGAGACAATTTTGCTGTGCGGGAAGCAGCCCTAAAATTAAGAAATCAGTTTTCCTTCCTTGCCATAAGGCTACTAAGAACAGGTGGAGGTTCCCCATGCTCTGAAACAACTAACTCATTTCAGATGACCCCAAGAAAGCAGCTTCTGACCTTTGGATGTTAGAAGGTTCTTACAGCCCCTATGCAAATCTTAGATGGCTTAAATGGAAATTATTTTAAGAACCAGTGAAGAAATGTAATAATGGAAAAAGTGATGGGCACTCTTCAAAAATTAAAAAACACACAGTTTTGGATGCAATCATGAACTTTTTCCTGAGAGGAAGAAGAGGAGGAGGAGGAGAATAACCACCACATCATCTCTATACCCTCACTTGAGTTTTAGAACCGTGTACTGAAATGAGAATATTTTAAAGAAATCTGTTTTATTTCCCTTCTTGACTTTATTATTCTTTCATTTCAGAAACGTGGTTCACTGACCAATTGTTGGATATTCCAGATATCCAGCATCTACCCAGAAGGAAAGATGTTACAAATTATAAAAATTATTATATGCACCACCACTAGGTATGAGGCTGAATCTTTTGGATATTGGCCTGATTAAACCTAGTTTTTCTACATAATAACTGTTTTAATCAATGCTCAACTTCACAGTCCTCATATGTGTCATGAATTCTCTAACATCATAATGTGATTTAAAAAAAGGAGGAAGTTAGATTGTTGGCAGTCTGTATCTCTGGGTATATCCGTCTCTCTCACAGTATGTTCTGTTTATACTGAAATACTATAATGCATGAATAGCTCTTATTTTTTAAAGGTGACGTTGCATCTGGCAGATATCTATGAATTATGATTTAGGGTTTAGATCCTACTAAATCCTTTTCTTCCCCTTCCTATCTGAAGTCATGACACTGAAGCCAGATGCTAAAATTCTGTTTATAAGCAAACTTGCTTCTCAAGAGATGTCATTGTTGCATGCATGACATTTGTGTGAGTGTTATACTTGTGTTATTCAGCAGTCCCTTGGTAAGTTAGGCAGATGTAAAAATAGCTTTTTAACATCTGTAAGGAAGCAGCTGGTCAGTGACAAATACAAGTCTGTTTGTATTGTTTCATTGCAAACAACGTGCTTTAATGTGCTGTAGCTATCATTATTTTAAAGCATCCATCCAAATAGGCATGGGACTACTTTGGTCAGTAGGTGCACTTATGAATATTTTTCTAATTGAAGATTGATTGATACACTTCCTAGGCTTGTGTACTATCTTATGTAGTATCTATGAATATTCTCTTTAAGCCAGGTCATGATAAGTAGCAAAAATTGCAAACATTTTTTTTGCAAAGTTTCTTAAAAAAAGGGCAACAGGACTTTAATTACAAGATGTTATTGGAGCCGTTTCACCTTCTATCCAGAAGGCTTTCTCAATCTATCTAAAAATGAAAAGGAATTATCGGGAACGTTTAACTGAGAAGCTGAGTTGAAAATAATTTTATTATATTTCCTGACCATTCTTTTTCATTTTTAAATGGAAAGAAAAAGTTTTCTGGATAGAAGGCGAAATGTCTCTAATAACATCTTCTAATTAAAGTCCAGTTGTCTTTTTAAAGAAACTTTGCAAAAAAAAATTTCTGAAATTTTTATTAGCTTATATAGTGTGAACATGAGGAAGTTTGTTTGATATTTAAAGCGATCATTTTTTATGGTGTTGATTCCACATGCATACAAATAAGAACAAAGGTGTTAGCAAATTGAAAATTGGCGAGGTTGATAAAAAGTATTTTAAAACTATGTCATAGACATATAATCACCTGCTTGTTGTCCCACAAGGAAAACTTTGCACTGCCTCTAAACAGTGCTTGCTGGTGCTTTGTATCCCTTTCCTCATGCGTATTCAGCCTCCCAAATATTACACACACATCATTCAAACTTATTCACATATAGCTTTCAGCAACATGACACATAGCAGTCATTTAACAGTGGATCGGTTGTGCAGCATCCATCACCCCAGGGCTCTGTCCTTTCCTGACATATTTG
The DNA here is from genome assembly GCA_032468055.1 of Acrochordus granulatus. Classification (NCBI taxonomy): domain Eukaryota; kingdom Metazoa; phylum Chordata; class Lepidosauria; order Squamata; family Acrochordidae; genus Acrochordus; species Acrochordus granulatus. Next base: position 191,162 of record JANHZU010002047.1, on the reverse strand, counting down.
TACAAATGCACATAACACACCATAACAAAGCTACACAGGCAAACTCACAGGAATTGCTTCTACATATGGTGATTTTCAGTGATCAGAGAATGTATTCTTTTAGATAGTAAAAATGAGGCATGGATGGACTCTCAAGCTTATTCTTATAGGCTTTGGAAATTGAGGAAGACTGGAGACACATGGAAGAAAATGGGAGAATTATGTGTTGCAGTAGACCACTTTAATGAATTTCATACTTAGCCGACGAGATTGTTGGAATAGCTTCCCCGCAGAGATGAAAGGCCTTGCTTTCTTTTCCTTCTTTTCCTTATTTAATTAAGAAACTAGAAGTTAAAATAATTGGATTTTATTTGGAAGGAGGGGAGAGGAATAACAGTATTCAGAACTTGGATCTCCAGATTAACTAGCTGTTAATTTCTAGAATGCATTTGAACAGCACATTGGAAAAATGAAGTCACAACTGGATGGATTCAAAGTAATCAGTGAACTGAAAAGGTTAGAGCAGAGGGGGGAAACTTGCTTTTCCAGTTGGAAACTTTGCTAAATAATCTGGAACCATCTATAGGTAAGTAAAACAAAGTTGGGAAAAAGTTTCAGCTTCTGCTGCTATCTCTCTCTTATACAGAGACAAAACATACTTTTCCTCCTGAAAGGATATTGCTGATGTTATTGTTGGAGTTCATTAATAATGCACATTATAGTTTAATATTAAATGACCTAAAAATGCTCACATTTTGGTTACACTTTAGTTTTTGTAATAAATGATGGATGGCTTCTGTTTTACAGCAGCAACTGTGACATGCCTTATCTCCCTTTCCTTTTTAGCCATCTACAGCTTTAGGTTCTCTAGATCTGCAGAGACTTCTCCTCCTGGAATGCCTCAAGTTGTAGAAATCTCACCTAAACCTTGTGTTTTAGAGGTTTGTTGTAACAAACTCTGTTTGTTTCAGAGGCGGAGAGCTTTGTAATAAATAACGTGCACTTGGCTTTGTTTTTTAGAGAGCACCCAGAGCACAGTGTCAGCACCAAATGAAATTCAGGCCAACCAACCACAAGCTCTTCATTATGCTTTGGCCAATGCCCAGCAAGTCCAGATCCACCAGATAGGAGAAGATGGCCAAGTTCAAGTAGTAAGTATTCATTCTTTACTCTTATATTGTCTACAACTGTTTTATGTGTATGCAGTTTAGATTCCGTTTTATCTTTGTTCCAAAAATATGATTTCCTACAGTTTAAGTAATTAAGACATGTGTGTACAGTATATGTTTTGGTAAATCAGCTTTCTGGTGTGGTCCTTGATATGTATATATATGCATGCAAATGTTTCCTTGATTTTAGGATCTGTAGTCGTTGCACACACATGCATAAACTTGCACACAGATGATGACTTTCCATTGTCCCATCCCATGCAGGGTACAGTCTTGATGGATTTATACATGAGCCCTTTCCCCCCTATACTAGCAATTCATTTGCCCTCATTTTTTCCAAAGTGCTTTCTGAAATATTTTTTGACATCTGTTAGCTGAGTTCCTTACATGTGTACACAGTTAAATTTGTGTATATAAGCAAAGTTTATAAACAGTGACATTAAATTCTTTTCTTTAAAAAGTTTAAATAAAGTTAACACTTTGACCCCAAAAACTACAGAAGGCAGGAAGTTTAAACATTAAGGGTGGCACTTCTGCTGTTACTCAGGCTTTTGTGTTTCTTAAAGGATTGCCCTGGAAAGCTATGGAAAAGCTGGAATTTGGTTCTATAACCCCAAAGCTTAGGATCAGTTGCATTTGAGTTTATATATTAGTTCTAGAAATGCAAACAATGTTAGTTTATCTTAACATTCAAACCAATGTAATTCATCCACATCTCCACTTGTACATAAGAAGGATTCATTTTGATAGTTATTTGATTTATAGCTTTTCTTTCTACTCAACCAACAAAACTCAACTAGGCTTTTTGTCACAGCGCAGGATCTATATTTAATCCATTCTCCCTACAAAATCTGGGTAAAATACCTTCTTGATAATTTTAGTCTTGCTTCTGTTTCATATCTATGCAGAGAAGTCAGAGAAGCTTCCAGAGCTTCCTTGGGTGGAGAAATAAAAGGACATGCCAAGAAAGATCTAAGAAAATTAATGACACAGCAAGTAAAGCCAAAGGGCTATTTGTTTTAGCCTTCTGTATATCATAGCGATGGGCGAAGCTACCTAGCCAACCAGTAACCAACTAGATGCATCTGGGAAGTCCAGAAAATGAACAGGCAATGATGACTCTTTTTCACTGTTGTTCCAGAACAACTCATATTTAGGACAATTTTGTCTTTGGTTAGGTTCTCCCATTTAATATTTCATCTTTTAAATTGCAGATAGTTCAGCTTGTGGATGGGGAATTTACTATGTGTTTATGGGATGCAAAGGGAGATATAGATAGAAGACCTTGTTTTTTATGACTGTACTTGAAGTATTTCCTTAATTTGCAAATAGCATAATCCATTTTTTTAACCAAAGCAGAACGTTTTGTCAGTCAGTTTTTCTCTAGAAGCTGGTAAGGATTTGGTGTTTGGAAGGGAAGGCACTTACTTATAATTTCAGCCAGGATTGGCTCTGTGGTCTGATTTTATATACAGCTACTATTGTCATTGGGATATTTGGTCCTGCTGTTTCCCCATTATAAAATAGACAGCTTCCTTTCAAAGGAAATGAAACTATTTAAAATAGGAGGATCAGTGTTTCTTTGAAATTCATATTCAGTTTTGGGTGCTTTATAATATAAGGAAAGTCTTTGACAGATTTCCTCATGAATATATTTAATCTTGGGCTCCTACCCAAAAGCACAAAAATGAGCCCAAAGGAATTTTAAGAAGCCAAAATGCAGCCAGTTTGCCAGCAGGTAAAGCTCTAAGGTTCCATCAGAGGCTGGGTGTAATTTTTTCTCATTTCCCTTGATCACTTTTTTCTTTTTCAATCAGGCAGCAATTGTACAGCTCGCTGATCTATAGTGCCCTTTTTACTAAACCTTTCAGGATAGATTTTCTGCTTTTGTCAGCTGGCACATTTCCTCAAGGAGCAGCTGAAAGCAAGTGCAATTCCATACCAGAGAAAAGCATATCTTTTTTGGGGGAATTATTTTTTCCACCCAAATGGAAGTGTTTGTTTCTTTTACAGAATCTATTACCCTCTCCTGAATGGCTTTGAGCACCTTTCAAAAATACAAATATATAAGATAGAAATTTTAACCATACCCATCTAGCAGAATAAAACACTTAAAAAGATCTGAGGATAAAGAACTGTTTTGACCTCAGTGCTAAACTAAATCTGAAAGAAGAAACCAGTGACCCTTAACTTCTGTGGCATCTTGTTTTTTCAGAATAACCCCGCCACAAAAAAAAAGAAAAAGAAAAGCAATGATGCTTAAGGTGAAACCTGCCTGTGACAGGACTTGCCAAAAGTCTCCATGGAAATCCCGAGAATGAAGAGCGTTGGTGCTCCTGCAGATAACTTGCCCCTGAATCACATAAGGCTTTGAACATGAGAATTTAAACAAGCTCAGAAAGCAAGTAGCAACTACGTACAACATGCTGTCCAAGCTGTTGTGTTCTGGACCAGCTGTGAGAGGCTCTGGCCAGAGTAATTCAGGCCATTGTCACCTTTTGGAACCTATATGGGGGCTGCCTTTGAAGACTACCTAAAACATGCAGTTCAGAAGCTCACCTTTTGGGGCTGGGAACTTGATTTATGTAATAATAGTGCTGCGTTGCTTACCAATAGAGTTCCATGTACAATAGAGTTCCATGTACAATAGAGTTCCATGTACAATAGAGTTCCATGTACAATAGAGTTCCATGTACAAGCCAAAACTCTACATGGCTTGATACCCAGATTATTTCAGGACCATTTGCTTCCAGTAGAACCTATCCATTTAATTTGCACATTTTAGGGGATGCTCAGGGTCCCCACCTACATGACAATTAGGGAGGCAGGAACCAATGGTATTCAGTTATGGCCCCATATCTCTGGAACAGTCTCTGTGCTGTCAAGATCTGCCTTGCACTCTCTCCCCTGACATTTACTGAAGTACTTAAATGACAGAACTCTTAAGTTGCTGGAAAAGACAAGCTCACTTCTGTTTATTGGGGCTATAAATTTTGATTTGCGTGCAATTCTGGTTGACTGAAAGTATATTGAGAACCTCCAGGAATCTTGCAGATGTGTAGTGGTCTATAAATTTAACCAGTAAATAAATATGTTGCCAGGTTGCCCCACAAAATGTTTTTGCTAGTAACTTCGAGATTACTAGCACGTGGTTTCCCAAAGCTAGTTTCCTTTCTTTCAAGTAGTGATACAACTGCTTTATGCCCACCTACCTCTCCAACTTCGCCAGCATCAGTGCTAGATGGTGCAGAAGCATGAATAGTTCATGAGACAAATATAATGGCTCTATATGTATAATGAGTGTTCAGTAAGATAAATGAATATAGCAACAACAAATCTAAATTTTAAACTTTGCTCTGTGACCTTTCTGTGAGGCTGTCCTTATTCCTTTTGTGGCTTTTATTCTGGAGTCCAACTATCTAAAGCATGCTACACATATAGCAAATATGTGTGACCAGATGTTATCAACAGTATTCTGGCTATCTTGGATGGAGGGAAAGAATGCTGGAGAGGCTGATAGACTGACAAAGAATCTCCTCTGTGTGGTGGCCAGCTGGGAGGAGGTGGAACCAGATTTATTCCAGCATTATCAGATCAGCGGAAGAACGGGGATCCACCTTTTATTTTTATACCCTGGTTGTTACCGGATGGATGTAAAAGTGGATGCTTGCCCCACCGACATATCCTGAGATGGAACTGGATTCTGGGGAAAGATCAAACTTCCTAACCCTACTGGCTGTTTTCCAGGCTGTGCAACAGGAGGACAACCATAGCTCTCGACACACATGTTAATTATATTCTTCCTGTTACCACCAGAGTTAAAAAAATCCCTGGATACCGAGAACAGTAAAAAAAAAACCCACAAAAAAAATAACAAATAAACAACCTTGGGAAGTTAGCTGCGCATCTCCCTGAAGTGAGCATTCCTTCTCTTTTAGAAAGAAATTATGTCAAGATGTAGTGAGAGACGTTGATTTCTTTTGTGCCTGCTTTTCCCACTGCTGAATGGTACTATTTTAAGTTGGCAATATTCTTCTGGTTTTAACTAATGCTTTTTGTGTTTTTCCTTTTCTTGTAATTCATGGATGCCACAGGGTCATCTCCACATAGCACAGGTACCACAAGGAGAGCAGGTCCAGATCACACAAGACAGCGAGGTGAGTTCACAACAAACTATCTGTAGGGATAAGACTTGATCTAGATATATTCCTTACCATTTTTCCTTTTTCATATGGGATTGAGAAAGACTCCTGGATTGGAGTTGAAACATTTCTCTGTAACATCTAATAATAAAAGCCCAGTTGCCTTTTTAAGAAAATTTGCAAAGAAACTTTTCTTTTTGCAATTTTGCTACAAGATATGACCTGAATTAATGAAAATACAGTATATGTAAACTTGATCTAGAGTCTTTTGTTCTCAGTGTGGCTGGCAAAGGCAAGAAGCATTAAGTGAAACATGTAATGCCTTAAGGAACAGCAGCACCTTCCTGTTCATCACTGGGGCCACATGGAAAAAAAATGTGCTGGGGTTCAAATGCAATAGTAGTTCCTAGCTAATTTTAAATTAGACTAGGGATGGTGGCATATGCTTTTAGAAGCAAATCCATGGTTGTCTATTGAGCCATGTGCATTTTATAATGTGTAGCAGGAGCGTGCTTTTCCTGCTTAAAATGTATTATTTCTGCTTAAATTTGTTACACATAGTCCTGGATTTATGTCCAGTCACTTATGACAGACTCAAATAAGTTACTTACAGACCCATCTTCAAGTTATGACTGCTGTACCATCCCCACAGTGATTGCATTTTGAGGTCTTGGCAATTGGTTTGCATTTACGACCAGTTGCAGTGTCCTGCAATCACTTGATCACGTTTTGCAAATGGTTGTTAACATTTTCCGGCAAAAAATGCCCATTGGATAAAATGGGTTTGCACTTACAACCATGTGACTAGCTTAACGACTATTGTAAACATAATAGTAAAATTGAGTCCAGTCACGTGGTGCCTCAACTTATGGCCTCAATGACTTATGACTGAAATTCTGATCCTGATCATAAGTTGAGGACTACCTGCACTTCTGTCTGGAAGCTAATCTGTGTCCAATTTTACTCAGAGATAAAAAATGACAGAAAAAGCAATCCTGCCGTATAATTTCAGATTCTGTCTGAAGTTGAGGACAAACTAACCATCGTGGGTCAGAGAGAACGTCTTGGTCTCTTGAGAAATTAACAAATCACAAGGAAGAAACCATTGATTTGCACACCCATATGACTTCAGAGGGAGTAACCTTGGATGTGAAAAGAAGCAGGATCAGGTCCATCTTTTATCCAATTAGATAGATCACATCTGGATAAGAGTTTCTTCCAATTTATATTCTTTTGGATGGAGGCAGAATAGTTGTTGACAGCCTAAAGTTTAAGAAAATATGAGAATTGGATCCCCCAAAAACTTCATTTTGCCTCTTCTGTGTGACTGTACTGTACTTGAGATTAATTTTCCTATTACTCAGCTTTCAGAGAGATATCTAAGGGTGTACTAGTTACAAATGAAATGGATTTTTTTCCTGGTCCTTTATACTTCTAGACTTAGAAGCTTCTCCAAGATTGGCCACAACAATCAAAATATTTGAAATTGGTATCTTTGTAATTCCTTAATGGAGTTTTTGTTTGCCTCTGAGTCTGAATTTTGATAAATGAAAAGATTGTCAATGAAAATACCAACATTAATGTTTGCAGATATTGTACCCATTAGGAAAGATGGATTCTGGAATAGCCAAAATGATACCCCATTGCTTTGCTCATTTTAGGCTTTAAATGTTTTACATTCAGGAACATTTCCACATTTGCGAATCAGATACATTGCTAGCATATAAAAAGCATATCTTTTTAATTTTGTTTAGCAAATTTATTCCAAAAGCCCCTTCCTGTCAGAGGTGGCATAAATCTTACACTTTTTCTCCTTGCTAAAGGTCATGTCAAAGAAAAAGAAAAAAATGCCTTTCAATGAGAGAATTGGAGAGTTGTATTGAATGTACCAACTTAGCTTGAATTAACATTACCAAGGCATAATTTTCATTGCAGGAGTAGAATTTTTGTTTTGGATAAAAAACATATATTAAATGAATAAACACTTTTTTTTTAAATTTCACAGGGTAACTTGCAGATACATCAGGTTCACGTTGGGCAAGATGGCCAGGTAGGGATCTGCTGCAGGTGGCTAATGGGAACCAACTAGTTCTCACAACTTCCTAAGACTGGGCAGAATATAAACTTTTTATTTTAGAAAAGTTTGTGAGTTAAGCTGATTATCTGGCAAACATGCTTATCTAACATCCTTGTGTGTGTTTATCTTAAATTTCATTGAGGTTTGGCTCCCTTGCCATTGTGCTAAATTACTATTTTCTTATCGGACACTGTCGGCATTGACAGATGTGGTTCAGAAACTTACAGACATGGAGATGTTTGATGATAGCAGGCCCTTGACTTCATCATTGTGAGAAAGAGAAATTGTCCACCTCCCAGGTGCTGCAGATATTTTCTCTCTTAGACACATGGTGATATGGTTCAGATTACAGATCAGGAGACGCTTTGCTTATGCTCAGACACAGTTCTTCCAGTCTTAGGCCTTTTCCTTCAAAAGGAGCTGACCTCTGTGCTTCCTTGTAACATTTACCCCAATCCTGATGGCCAGCAGCATCTGGTAGGGAATACACCCTTTTTCAAAGATCTGTCTTCTGCCTTCTTGTCTTAAGATCATATCTCTTTATAACGCAGAGCACTTTCAATCTGCTGAAGAGTCTTAAGTATGAAATCCTCTTATGCATATCTCCCAAATTTCAAGCCTTCTCGACTTCAGAGTATCCACAATATATCGCCCTAGTTCTCCCTTTCTCCTTGCCTTTTCTCTTTTGAATGTTTTGTCTGGGTGGCTATGCTGGAGTTGCAGTCTTGTTTTGCTGGCATACAAGTCCATGGAAGTGATAGCATAATTCTCTTCTTCGATCCACATGTGTTCTATTTGCTTTACATTTTGTGTTTCAGAGCATGTTTAATAGAAAAATCAAAATGTAGAAATAATAAAACTTTCTGTTTTAACTAATGTAGATGATGAAAGTCCCCAGGACAACAGGAGGGGTTTGTTTTTGGCAATAGGGGTAGATTCCCAGAGGCTTTCCTCATTGCCTGTTTTTCCTCTCCTTTGATTTTCCATTCCAACTCTTCCTCTAAAACAGTGCTGGCTGGGGAATTCTGGGAGTTGAAGTCCATGCATCTTAAAATTATTGAGGTTGAGAACATTGCTCAAGAGGCTGTACTCCAGGGCATCCTGAATGTGTCAAGGGCCCCATTTCCTGGCTGTATTCATATCTATGGATTAGAATTTTTCATGGCTATTATATATGTATATATTGTACAAATAATCTTTGACTTACAACACTTCACTTAGCAACCATTTGAAGTGACAACTTATCTGGTACAAGGGAGTTATGACCCTGAAGTTCTGCAGTCATATGACCACACTTTGGGGACTTGGCAACACGTCTGTATTTACAGCCATTTACAGGATCTCATGGTCGTGTCACAGTATTTTACAATGGTTTTACTGAAAATCAGAAGCAACTTCCATTTATTTAAGATCATAAAATCGGGTCAGTTATGTGAGTAACCCAATTTACAATGGTCATGACACGCAACCATAATGGACAGGCTCCATTACAGTCATATGTTGAGGGCAACCTGTATTGTGTTTGTAATTGGGTTTAATTGATTTTGTTTCAAATGGGCATTCATAGAAATTTAATAAATGAATAAATAAAACAGCATCCTCTTTTGGATCCTCGGCTGGCACAGGTAGGTACCCAGCTGGCATTGCTCCTGACTTAGACTGTTGCTCTGCCTGCCTGGTAACAGACCTGGATTGACTGCTTCTGTTCCCAGTGCTGGAAGTTACTTTGTAAAGAGCGGCATGAAAGAACTGCTGTGTTCCTGTGATTTCACAGCTCTGTCAGGAACATCCCTGTTCTTTTCTGGCTACAGGACAGTCTGTACATATTAGGGAAAGACAAATGAAAAAAAGAACAAAAAAACACCAAGGGGCCTCCAAAGGTTGCCTGATATCCCTGTCACTGCACAACTTACTCTAATGTGTGTTTATTTCTAATTAGTTCATGCCAAGAGGCAAAACGTGCCTGTTTATACAGAGACCCAATTTTTCACGGGAAATCTCCATCCAACCTAACTTCAGTATGAGTTTTCCATGACATGGATCTGTTTTCTTCTTTCCAAATTGTATATCACCTTTTATTAGCCTTGTCAAAATCCATTGAATTGATTGAAGTCCAGTCAAGATCTGGCATGACCCAGAGTAACGAGCTTGTTGCAGTTGGGAGGGAAGAAAAACCCACCCCAGGTTTAGTATTTTTGAACACTGATTTGGCTGATTTGGAAGACTGATAAAAGTTGATGCAGTGCATGGACTCAGAATAGTTTTTTGGTTCAGAAAGAAAGAAAAAGCAACCAGATCTCATTTTTCTAATTGAAATAGCTTTCCAGACTAAAATATCTGTTTTATTATTCTGTTTATGCAATAAACAGATTTTATTGCATAAAATAAAATTATAAACAGGCTGTCAGATTTAAAGCGAACATCCTACAGGAATGAAAAAATTAAAAAAGCCCCAGTGATGTATGAATGTAGAGGCCTCCTTGTGGAGATCCTTGGCACATGGACACTCTCTGTTTATTCTATCCTTGTTTAATTCAAGATCAGCAACTCCACCCCAAAGTCCTTCATCTAGAGACTGATTAAAAGAGTCTTTTCAGCTACAGCATTCTGCTTTTTTCCTGTCCAGTGAGATAATCATGACCTCTGATCCTGTAAAACAGTCAAAAACATACATGATCTTTCAGAAAAGCATTAAGTTACAGGTTTTAAGCAGTTCAAATGTTGCATTTTAAAAACCACTTATAAATGAATAAATCAGAGAATCATATATGTACAAGGTTCTTGCAGTGAGTGTTCAGGATGATACTGTCCAAGAATTGTAAGAATCCATCATTTATTTTTATTTCTTAAAAATGGGTATCTTTTTACATGTTGCAGGTTTAGTTCATGTGCAGACAACCATTTCCCAATCTGGGAAAACTCAAAACTTAAACTCATCTTTTAAGATGGCAGCATTGTTTAAACACACTCCTTCTATCAAATACCAAAAGGAAACTTATAGAAATTCAGCTGAGACCCAATATATTGTATATTTCTATATAAATAATCTTCCTGATGGGGCAATTAAGAAGAATAGCATACTTCTGCAGCTAATGGTATTTTTAAGAGAATAGTCATTTTGCTAAATATGCAAATATAGTGGCTTTCATTCTCTTTTCTGACTGTGTATGTTTGGATTCATATCAAGATAGAGTGGTAATAATAATATCTTCATACTCATTCTAAAGATCAATTTGACCTGTAGTACCATCCAATGATGATAATAGTTCTTATGTTTCAACTTGGATCTCTCGACCCAATTTTTGGATGTGATATATGTATGAGTTCTCTGAGTCCAACTGAGGACAATACTGAAAGAAATCTCTAATTGGGACACCATTTGAGGTTTTGAGAAAAGGCCAAGAGGGTTAGGAACACAAATACAGGACATCTTCTGTATCTTTTGGTGTAAGCTAATTCATATTCTGAGGACAGAGGCATTGAGAATGGGACTTCTCCAGCTACACCACTGGCAGAGGCAGCAGCTGCATTGTGCACTGTTCTTCTGTTTCAGAACATCTGCTTTAAATAATCAAGACTCAGAAACAAACAAGATTGTTAGAAGAACAACAAAATGAACAGCTAAACTTTATACAGCTGGAAAGCCAAACGTTTTTCTTTCTTTTTTAATGCTGAAGCAGAGAATTTAGTATCACTAGTATTTAAGCAAGTTTTGATGAATGTAATTGATCTTCATCCACTAGTCTCAACTAACATGGTCAGTGGTCTAAGATGATGTTAAGTGGTAAGTTGGCTGGCATATATGGAAGAGGGACATATTTTTGTAAGATGGAATAGGTACTTCCAGTCCCCAGTATATCACCAGTCACCTTCTTTTTTATGATATCTACCATATTGTTCTTTCTGCTTTACACTGAAACCTTTTCAATGAAGGTGGAGGGTTGTGTGACAGAGTCCTTCTGTTGCTCTTTGTTACCTGATTGATGGTGTTTTCTCATCAGCCCTCTTTGGATACAAAATTATCAAATGTAAATGTTGTTCGTAACATTTTTTCACAAAGTCAAAATTTCAGTCACTATTTTAATCTTATAAACTTTTAAGCATGTCTTAAATCGTAATTACATCTTGATTCTTCTAAATAAACATTACAGAACTATGTTTTGAAAAAGTATGATTTTTGCTTTCATTCTTTTTCCCTTTATAATCTTTATAACCTTCCTACTTTAGTTTATTGGCACTTAAATACAGTTACTAACTTTTCTAACTCATCTAAAGGGATACCTAGCCCCAAGCCTGTTAGGAAGATAGAGCCAAGCCATAATTCATTGTCAGGTTACCTTAAATATTTTTGACTTCAAGGCAAAGATATCTAATCTTCCATATTGTCTTTGAGATATGTATGTATAGAAGACATATAGGGGACAGATTTTTTTTAATGAAACAAGTAAATTTCCAGTTCACACAGCTGAGAATATTAACAGTACTTTGAACAATCTCTCCTTTATTTGAAATATGTTCTGTTCTTTATTCACTCAAATCTTGTTTTAATATTGCTATGAACTTAATAAGGTGAGATATGATAAGGTAGAGTAAGCATAATAATCTTTTAAATGAATGGAAAATAATTTGGTTTGCTTTCCATAGAGCTGTCTCAGCCTAGGTTTCATCTCTTTACAAATGGGAATGTGTGTGTATAATAAAAACTCCCCTTTTATAATAAAAACTCTCCATTTGTATTTTAGGGAAATCTCTAATCTTTTATGTGTGCTGGCAGAATTTTCTCATTCTTTTTTTTTAACTGTTAACCATTTATGAGGATCAGATAATCATTACCCTCAACACTTTTAAATAATGAGGTGCAGCTCTGCTCCCTTTTGCCCAAAAACTGAAATTTCTTCTCCCTTCGTTCCAAGGACCATATCCTTTTCCATGCTGTGAATATTTCTGCCCTGCCTGTCATTTTTCTTACTTTCTCCACATGAGAAAGCACATGAGCACACATTGTATTATCATTTGGGCTGGAACTACTTCCAAAATGCAAAGGTACATCTTATTATTTTCCTTAACTGGATGCTGTGTTATGGATTGTACCACCATGGTGTTGCTTTACACTGCTGTAACAGCATCAATACTTTTTCCAAATCTGATCTATGCAGGAGGACCAGTTGGTTGGCTGCTGCTCTATTTACATGCCAGGAAGGCAGGGTGAGCAATTGATAGGGTGAGCATACTCATTGTATGATTCTTTCTTGGTCAGTTTACATTTTAGATCTCAGAAATGGCTTATCAGGTAGCCAGTGAACCACACCTGGCCTGAATGAGTCTTTCCAGTTGCCTTGTCCGATGTTTTATACTTCTTTCAAACTTGCTGTGGCTTCTACATTTGCCCAAGTCCCAATGGCCACATTTTCATTTCTGTTGTGCCAGGATGCCTGGGTTATACATCGCATAATGATGTGGATGCTCATGGTGATGATGTAACACTTCAGTGTTCACATAATTGGGGATTTGCTTCTTCCCAACCATTCTTGTAAAAAACAACCCCACACAATTAAAAACATAAGCTGTGTGTGTCATGAAGTATTGCATGTGTGATTATATGTAATATAGTGAAATAATTCCAATAAAAATGGTGGAGGAGATGTACATGATGGATTGGAAGGAAGGAAGGAAATATCGGAGGGAGGGAGGAAAGAAATATTTTTTATTTATGATATGATGATACTTATTAAGGTGCACCAAATATTTCTGACTCATAATACAAGTTTATGATGGCTGACCTTATTGGTTAAAGGGTATGGGTTTTTTTCCAGAATCAATGACAGCAAATGTATTCCAATTAATTTATGTTGCTTATTTAATTGCTGAAGTAGATAACTCAAGTCTTGAAACTTATTTACATACAAGAAACTCTAGTGATATATTTCTCATAAAATAATTGGGATTTGTTTTTTATGCAGGGGAGGTTATTGGAGGCATGGGAAATGTTTTCTTATTAATTAAAATATACTAGAACATTGCGCAAATGACAAACACATCTGTCTTGAGAGGAAAGATGGGCATCAGTTTTCAGCTGTTTGCCAAGCTAGACATACTAGGATTATATTAATTGATGTACTGTTATTCATTTGTTTAATTTTTTCTATTATTGCTGTATTTTTTTAAATTCTGCCAAAAGAGGGCAAAGTGACAACATTCTTGTTCTTGTAGAACAGGGCTTATTTCATTCCTACAGAGTGTACTTAATAATGAACATTTTATAAATCATCGTAATGTCTCTTCCTCTCTTCTTCTCCCAATGTTTCTAGAACATTTCAAAAATATTAGTGTTTTAAAAAGACTTCTGAAGGTAGAAAAACAAAAATCGAAAGGACAGCTTACCCCCACCCTTACTTTATTTTCTAAATTGCTCTTCATATTTTAGTTGTGTATTTGACAACTGTCTGGATAGAATGGCCATATTCCAGTTTTGAAGAATTTCAGCAACAACAATTTCTCCTCTGCATCGTTTTGCCCCAAAAGAGTTTGTAGGCATTCAATAGCAACTTTCTCCAAGATGGTACAACATATGATCTACCAGTTTGCTCCCTGGTTACATAAAGGAACACGAGGCAGACACAGCTTGTATCAAAGAAGTTTTGTTTTCACTTTAAAAGGCCAAATGGTGCTCTAAGGGACAAGACTGTGATGAAAACTGAGCATGCTGCTTTTTTTTTTTTGAGGGCTCAAGCTCTTACTTTTACAATTACATCCTGGATTGTGGATGCAACCTGGATTTTGCATCCATTCTTTGGTATGTGGGAAGACTCTCTATCACAGGCAGGTCTCTGAAAGAAGAAGCAAGTATGAACTTTAAATTTAAGAGGAACTTGCTGGATCAGGCCACAGATCTTTGTGGTCCAGCAACTTGCTTTCATATGGGGCATCCAGTTATTTCCAGGAAGACTGAAAGTTGGGCATGAAGCTAATTATCTCTCTCATTGAATGTATTTTCTGATTCAGGTCAATAGAAGAGTTCTTGAATGCTGGCTGGGGAATTCTGGGAGTTGAAGTCCATGCATCTGAAAGTTGCTAAAGTTGAGAAACACCTGTCTAGACAAAATCAAAAGAAGTGGAAAGTGGGCAAGAATAGTGAAGTGATACTTAGATCAAAAAATGGGGTCCTTAGATAAGACAGGACTGGGATGAGGCCTGCATGATCCATTGAATCCCCTTCATTCAGATTATTTCTCTATTTAGCTCAGTAACCAGGGTTCCGCCCTGAAAATTGTATTTGGCGATGGCTTTTGCAGGTCCATTGCAGATTTTCTGTCTCTCTTGCCCGATCCTTTTCACTGCATACACTAAGGTTGAACTGGGGGCCTCTGCACACAAAGTGTGCAGAGAGGGCTTTCCCTATTCTATCAGATTTTCCATGGCTTTATCTGTGAAAAAACAAAGCAAAAAAGTTGAACCACGCTTTAACAGTCATAGTTCTGAATTTTTATCTGAAGTGCTGCTGAACTTTACATGTTGATCAATGTGCCTCTCTATGTATTAACCCAGAGCATCCTTTTGTAGGTTTGTTTAGATGGCTGTTTTGTCTTGGGTGAATTTCAGTAAGGATTCTGTTGGCAAATTTTGGAAGGAAGTGTGGGTCTTTTCTTGAGATTTCCTGCAGAAGTTTAACAAATAAAACAAAAATATGATATCTTTGGGTTGAAAATTAGTTTTAGGATTGACCAGTTTGCAACAAAAGTTTAAAAAACAGGCATCTGGATTGGATTTTTTTTTTCAAGTAGAAGACATTTCACCTTTTATCCAAAAGGCTTTCTCAATGTAAGACATGGAAATGATAAAACTGAAGCCTGTGCTCACAAAATATTGAGAGGAAGAGTACTGTCATTTGTAATCTTTTGTATATTTTACAGTTGTGGCATATTGACCTAGGTACAACAGTTATCCAGCTGGATAGTAGACTATACAATAGTTAATTTACTATTAGGTGTCATCCATGATATCCATCCATTGTTCCAGGCAATTACCCAAGATGAAAGAGAATTGCTCCAGCAATGTGGATCTGCTCTTCAAAGGAGGAACTCAACTGATGAAACTGAGCCGGCCATCAAAAGAAGCAGAAGATCCATAATGGGGCCTGCTTAGATATCAGGATGTGCTCAGCTTTCCCAATGCAATAACAATGCGTATGGTGTTGATTCTTCTCTCCCATTTCAGATATTTTATTTATTTCTGTGTTTTTACTATTCTCAGTGGCAGAATCTCAGGACAGATACAGTGGCAAAAGTCTACTTCTGCCCATTTCCTCCCAGAAATGGATTGACTCAAAAGTGTACTTGGGTTTTTGCTTGTGGTCATGGGGAAACAGAACATTTGGAGCAAGAAAAGTGAGTGTTCTTTTCAGTCCCTCACCCCGACTTCCCATCATGGCTGTTATTATCTGTCTTGGAGGCTTGCCATAAGCCTAGCATCTCAATCTGGAGTTGCAGTTGGGCTGTGGAAATTCAAACATTTTCTCTCATACAATATTTTTTCAAGTCAGACTTACAGCACTAAAGTTGTGCAAATATTTTTACTTTTCAAATAGGCTGTTCCTATGTTGTATTACATTTTTAAGAGTACCTGAAACAAATAGTCTGCTTGGTTTGGGATTGAATTCCAGCAATCTTATCTACAGGAGGAACAATTCTAGCTGCCTTATCAACTGCATGGATCAATTAAGTTAACAGGAACCTTCTTTTCTTAATCCCATTTGCCTTGGGTTAGTCAATTCACCTGGTTTTGTCTGTCAGTTAAATGCTGGGAATGGGCCTTTGTAAGTCAGATGCTGGGTTTGACATTGGGGTCCATTTAATGTTTCTGTATCAAAACATGGCTAGGAAGATCTGTTTATTAAGACAAGGCTTTGTAGCACCATCTGTGGCTACTCAGTGGAAGAACAAATTCCAAAGAACCCTCTGGAGATCAACAAGTGCAGAAATGTACTTGACAGTCAAGCAAGAGCAGATGATTTTCTGGGGCTCATTATTCTTGAGACTTCCTTGCTGGTCTGGCTGTTTTTCTTCTTTTGGTCAGTGTATTGCAGTGAGAGCTGTGTCTTTCCTGGATAAGGTCTAGTTCAAGCATCTTGTCCAACTCCTTTGATGTTCTTCTTTCTTGTCTGACATTGCTAACTTTGCTCCAGCTAATTAAACTGGGGTGGAGCACATCAACTACTGGATACTACATGTTCTCAAGAGTTGGATCTGTCACATAATTTGAAACTAGTTTGTGGTGGGTTATCAGAAAGGATGACTGTTGTTAGACTAGAAACTAGAAACAGGGTTGATAAATTTACCAGATCCCACAAACATTTGTGATCAGAGTTCATCCATCTTGGCTTAGAAAAACATAGTTCTGTTCTTGATAGTTAAAATCTCCATCTAATAGACAGAGATATATCCAGTAACCTTTGTCTATTCCTTCCTTTGGGCAATAAATCAAGAAGAGAATCCTCCAAACCAGAAAAAAATGTTGACCAAAAGTAGTCTGAGGAATCCCAAATATAAGATTCCTCCTTACAAGAGAAGTTTACTCTGTCTTTTCATATAATTTGAAGCAACAAATCTGATGTCCTTAACTTTGCTTCTTTGCAATATTTAAAGCAAGGTGAAAGCATTTGTCCTACCTTCAAAACCATCACTGGAAACAACACACACACACACTACAGCAAATAACAGAGATGTTACATTATTTGCATAATGAAAAGGTTCTTCTTTTTCCTTTTTCCTTATAGCTGTTTTCCTCCCCCCACCCTCTTGGCAAAAAAAAGTGTTTTGAACCTTGTATAGGTCAACAACTCCAGGAAAAATAAGCTTAATTGTACACACTGTGCCATTTTTCTCCTTACAAAATTATTCTTTTGTTGGATGCACACTAAAATAAGGGTCTTGGAATATGTCTAGGCATCTGTTCTGCATGAAAAGAAAAACTTTTCCTACTCACATGAAATGGAAAATATCAACTAAGAAAGCTAAGAAAGGTATAAGTAGCTTCAAGAAACATCCCAAAAATCATTCTAAAGATATGCATGAAGCATGAAGAGGCCCAGAATTAAAATGTTTAACAAATAGAGAAAGATCATGATTGTGTTTTGTTCAGGGAGGAGCACTGTTTTCATCCCTCCCCACATCTTTTGGTGATGGAGGAAGCAGAATCTTCTTGCTTTTGCCTAGGAAATCAAACTAAGCCAAAACAGACCGACCATTAAAAACTGTATGTACATTTTCTTACAAACTCCTTGTGAAACAAGAAGGTTCTGTGATTTCAAGGCTTGAGAAAAAAGATCAAGCAGAATTGATCAATAACTGATTCTTCTGAAGGCAGGTAACCCAGCTTCCACTTGGTGCTGTTTGAGATTCTTAAGGTACCTTTTCTTTGCCCCTCCCCTGTGGAAAGACACAAGGCTCTTGGTACAGAATAAACATTTAAACAGGTTCATCCCCTTTTAAACAGCTTCCAAAATCTGCATTAAAAAGAACAGATTTTCTGTCTTGCAGCATGAATGTATGCTTTGGGCCCTCATTTTTATGTAGACAGAAAGGACAGCAAAACAGGGATGGAGAAGATGATTTGTTTGTTAAAAGGCTGAGCTGAACAGAACTGAAAAAAGTACTGTTGTTATTCTTCACATTCAGTGTCCTGCACACTGCTTTGTATTTATATGATAGGTTCAATTTCCATGCTTATCTTCAAGACAAAGGTTTACTGTGACAGTTTTTAAAATAAAAGCAAAAATACTTCTGGATATGAACTGCTTATCCTCCTCCATGGACGTGTCTCCGTCCTGCTCTAGCTTCTCAGAATGTGTGGTTGTGCTTTGTCACTTTTTTTAAAAAATCCTCATTGCTTAAGTAGGATGAAAGATTCCGAAATTTGTTTTTGGCAACTTCACAAGAGAAAATGGTGAATGTGAACAAAGTTCGCAATGTGCTTTCCTGTATGGGCGTGCACAACTTAGGTATCTTTGATATCTTCTCTGAATCCTTGTGTAGCCTTTTACAGCATGGCTGAAATATATTTAAATGTCTTTATTATTTTCTGAAAATCCAGTCTCAACCCATGAGTCTCATGTTATGCAGTACGTTGATCTCAGTGGCATTCTTGGAACAGGGATAAGGGCTGATACAGAGGAACCGGAGAAAGCCGGGATGAAAAAGTGCCTCGTGCTAGACACACATCTGTGAGATTTTGCAGCGAATGGCACCACCTCTTCCAATTTGAGGGCTTCTTTATTGGATGTTGTTTGGTAGTTGAAGTACTTCTTTCAAATTAACCAGGCTTCATTCTGTATTCCCAAATGACATTTTGGGCCCTGAGTGCTTTTGCCAACTCTGATATTCCATGTTATCCTAATAATGCCAGCAATTGGGGGGATCAGGCAGCCAATTGGACGGCGTGGCCTATTTTCATACCGGTACAGCAAAAAGGAGGAACAGATCCTTTCAAATGTTGCCATGTTGGCAGAGGGTCCCAGCTGCCCAAACAGGAACTTTACCATAGATGTGGGTATGATTCAGGCCATAAAAATCCTGTCTCACTCCTGTTAATTCAGTATAAAGATGCTTTCTGCTCCTAGCTGAGCAGACAGTGATGTGGCCCCTCTCTTCCATATTCAAGTGTTCTTCTCTCTAACGGAACAGCGGATTGTCCAAGGAATGATGCGTCAGAGAAGAAGCATCAGGGGAGACGATGTAGTTTCAGACACACTTAGCAAAAAAGCAGTGGAAGTATTCTTATATATATAATGTAGATTAACATTTCCAATCCGATGTCTGCTTTCTCAGTTTTCCTGGAGTTGCCATTATATTCACAGGATCTGATGGGAGAAGAAGAAACCCAGTGGAGTTTAAAGTTAACTCTGCAGTCACGGCAAGTTCCTGTTATTTTCCACACACCGCCAAGAGTTTGTCTGATCCATGGTAGTGACTCCCCTTCAGCCATAATGTTTTGCTCTCTGGCAGCATTGAGAGTGTATCAGGAAAAATGTGTGAGAAAAATGTAGAAGGATGGACGTAGTCTACAGGGCAAGTAGAGCGGTGCCAAGTCTGAGAAACATATAAAAGCGACTTGGACTATTCAACCTATCAGGAGGCAGAGACAGGAGAGGGAAGGGGAGACTTTGTGTGTCTTGGAAGCCAATACAAAAATGGAAGGTTTCTCAACTGGGAGACCCTTGGAAATGAAAGGCTCGTGTGCAGGAGAGGGATCGTGCACAAGAGGTGTTTCCAGTGGTTTTTATGATATTATGTTCCATTTTGTTCACAAAGATGAACGGGGTGTTAAATAACATTAACGTTGTTCATAAAAATCACTCATTCAGCAATGTAAATGATATCCCTTTTGGATTGCAGACAGTTTCCCCCCCTCCCCTCACAGTCTTTCTGTAATTACTGCCTTCTCTACCTCTTTCCACTTGACTTGGATGAAATAATTGGGATGAGATAAAGAAATGGAAGGGAAGCTGAAAACTGAGGTTTATAGGCCATGAAGGATAGTTTTATAGAATAGGCTGAATGTGGGAAGGGAGGGAGGGAAGGAAGGAAGGAAGGAAGGAAACAGAATAGTACAGTTTTAGATATTGCACATAAGCATCCATTATTTTATAAACGAAAGCTCTCTCTCTCTGAGTGGGAGAAAAATCTTCCTTTCCAATTTCCAAACACTTTAAAACAAATCCAACAACATCAGACTTCTTCCTGCACGGTGCTGTTGACCACTAGCTTTTAAGGTATGATGATCTAGTTTACATATGAAATCAATAAACATTACTGCAGGGAGGAGAGGCTCAGTTTTTCTATGGCCAGCTTTTCTGAATTGTATGACTATGTTTTGGGATGCGCAACATTCCTTTTTTAGCCAGGGCAGTAACACTGCCAGCATTTTACCAAAGGCATTTGTAGCACACTTGTGAATAAACCCTGAGATCCAAGGAAAGCAATATTATACCTGCAGCTTTAGTGCTCAGGTTCATCTGAGTTTAACAGTCCTTGATTGAAGAGCTGGGGTGGATGAGTATGCTTTAAGTCTGCAAACAAACTGTATCTGCAGTTTTGAATAAATTCCCTAAGGACAGGAGAAGTTGCCATCTACTTTGGGATTAATGAACTGGCAGCTAGAAAAAAGCTGTGGAAAAGCATGACGTTTGTGTCACACATAAGATTGTTAAATTGAGATTTTGGAACTGATTGGCCATCCTCTGCTGGGAATCGTTTTCTGACTTTGGTCCATCGATATAATAAGTAGCCTTCCCCAGTGCTGGGGTGTACGGGCAGACTTGGAATATATTGGGCTGATTTCTTGCTCCTGCAAATGGTTGCAATAAAGTAATTTGGCTTCTTATCTGTAATATCTGATTTTGCTTTTTCTTCCTGGTTTTTATATGTTCTTGCTTGGCAAAACCAACTTTCAAGACCCTTATTTAGTTCCCATGGCTTGAGTATATGGGGGAGGAATATGATGTGGATTAGCAGGTTCATTTCTTTGCTTTGGCACTCCTGTAGTCCACTTGGCATGTCATTTAATAGTATTAAAACAAAATTAGCCTTTTAAGAATACATTCCACAACATACTTCTTCTAGTTCCTCCTTATATCATATGCACTTTTCGGGAAGTGGAAGCTAGTGAATATTATCAATTGAAAAAGCCTGATTTATATAACTTTTGTTTTAAAAAATCAACACTTTGAATACCCCCCTCTTTTTCTTTCCACTGGCTGTTTATAGCTCAGCTATGTTAAATCATAGTTTCTGAGAAATTTTTGGCTGTTACACCCATCACACAAAATGTAGTATGAGTCTCAACAATAAGAATCTTTTTTCATCTCTTGGTTTAATGGGTCAGTTGTTACCTTGTGGCCTCAGGCTGAGAATCCTCCTCTAGTATTAATTCTTTTCAAATGAGCATCAGAATATTTCCCTTCTTTCATGCATAATGGACTTTGTTTGCAAGTTACAAATGCCTCCATTTGTGCATTATGCAAGGAGAGGATCTGTGAAATAAGCCTTAGTGAATAGTTTACATATTATTCCAAGCCATAAATAAATAAGACATATTCTGGCTAAGCATGATGCATGAAATTAGATATAGGAAGGGAAGCCATGGCACTGGATTGAATCTGAATGCAATTTCCTATCTCAACATGCCCTTAAAAATTTCAACTATATTGCTGTCCATTTATAAGAAATTGCAGATTCTTTTACCTCAGCTACCTCTTTTTTCCAAATCCTTAAATGCACTTTTCTCAGTTTCTCTTAAAAGTTAATTTCCTATAAAGCGTTGGTTTCATTTCCTCCATCCTAGAGAATGTGGACTATCTGCAAAAGACAACCTTCCTCCTCCCTTCCTCTCTTTGGCAAAATTAGTAGTCAGAGGATCCAAACAAAAATGTTTAATTTTTCCCTACAGAATCCTAAATGCAATCAAATATATTAAGTGAGATAAAAGCAAACATGCCAAAACAAACAAACAAACAAACTTGCTATTACAATAGCTGCCCACAAATTTATTAACAACAGATACTCTAATTCTCTAATCACCTATGGGAAATAACTCAAATTCAGTTCAACTTGAATTGAATTTCAATTCAACTGAAATTCAATTTCAGTATTTCTAGATAGCCTTTCAAAGCAAAAGCACTTTCTAGACAATATAGAACCACTTTCATTGAAATATGCTATAATGTAAGATTTCCAGCATTTTAACTCAGTCAAGGAACCTCACTTCCTTTCTATGTTCCAGAGTGAATCATTTCATCTAAACCATCATAATTTCTGTAATAATGAAGAGAGGAAAGCACAGCACACAAATCCGAGAATTAAAAAGCTCAGCTTTTTAAAATGTTTCATCTACAAGATGAAACACAGAGATATCCCTCTGAATTATGTCAGTGTTGATGCTGTATCCATTTCTGTAGGACTCCCGTTGGCGTCAACAAAACCTTGCGGTTGTGTTACCTTTTCTGCTTGCACAGGAAAGGAAACTCTGTGTAAATCTCCTATTATCCCAGTGATATCTTTTGTGCCTGCAGATGTGAATTACACACATTGAACCTGCAGGTGTGAATTACACAATTGTACATCTGCATAATAGAAAGTTTATAGAACTGTGGTGATGGAAAGAATAGTCTTCCTATTAGCAAGTTCTTCGAGACTTCAGTAGCAGTCCTTGCCACTTCCTACTCTTTTCAGTGAAATTTGTTGTCATGGTAATTGTTTTGGAAAATGGAAAAAAAATTTAAATTTAAAAAACGGATTATACATGGACAGATGTTTTCCATTATCGTTCCTATGTGTAGAGAGAACTCGAAGATCTGAATTATTTTGGCTTCATTCATGCCCCAAATGGCCTTTGTTTTTTAATGGGAGGAAGATCTAAACATCACATTTGTAGCTATCTACTATCATATCAAGATCAGGATCATTTCATGATGCTATATCAAACTTTATATATATATATATATTTATATGTTGTAAAGAAACAATTGGTAGTATGAGTTTACTTGGTGGGAGGAAACTTATTTTGTTTGTATTTCATCTCATTTCAGTGGAGAATCCATTACTATTATGTTTTCTAACAGAAATAATCTTGGGAGAATTTATCACCTGGACAATGACTTAAATATTAAGATAGATTTGTGGTATATTTGGGAAAGAAATGGACATTGTATTCCTGCTTCCAGGCCTAAAAAATAAAATTATTTGGCACTGCTTTCCTGGGCAAAGTATAGAGCAACTCAATCAGAGTGCCCTTTTTGCTGCCAACCAGTTGCATCTATTTTTGTCATTCTCCATTGCATCTCATCTGTATCATTTTCTGTAACATTTTATCCCCATTTTGATTAACTAGTAGTTCTTGAATGTCAAAGGCAAAAGTCCTACTTTTCCATGCTGAAACCTTACTTCAAAAGCATTTTAAACAGGGTGTCAATCTGCATGCAACTTGGCATTACAATCAAAGGCATTCTTTGTAAAGAAAGCATTTAATGAGTGTAGAGAAGACCCATGTAAGAACACAGTAAATGCCATTAGGAGCAAAGCACAGTTTTCTTGTACAAAAAGAGAGAGTGTTTGTATATCAGTTGGAATTAACATTTTGGCAAATTTAGAACTCAGTGTAGAAATATCATGGGTCATCAAAGATTCATTCCATAATGTGTTCCTTGTGGGCATCAGTTACAGCTAGGTTTTTCCATGAAAATGCACACAGTACTGTGCAGGAATTGTAACACATCCTCTACTTTTCAACAAAGAAAATAAGTTCCTGAATTCTATATTATGCCTGTTATCATATCTGTGGCTTCAGTAGTGTTATTTTTGCCAAGATGTTTGAAAAGCAGGTAGTTTGCACTGGAG
Organism: Acrochordus granulatus; assembly: GCA_032468055.1. NCBI lineage: Eukaryota > Metazoa > Chordata > Lepidosauria > Squamata > Acrochordidae > Acrochordus > Acrochordus granulatus. Next base: position 167,407 of record JANHZU010002047.1, on the reverse strand, counting down.
ATAACAATATCTTCCATATTGTTGGCAACCATATTGTATAGTAAAAAAAAAAACCTTAATTCACTGTTTGGAAAGATTAAATATTCAACTAGTGAAGCTCTTTCATCCTTGCCTCATAATGTTTGGCTGCATTAAGCCAACAATATCACCCTGCCTCCTTCTGTCTTGCTTTGGCTCTGTCTGTGTTGTCCTTTGGGCACCCAGGCAGGCATATTTAAGGACTTATCTTCACATTATATGGAAAGAAGTTATTGTGATACTTGGTGGACCGAATAGCAAAGGGGAAGGAAGCCAGGACCCATCCCTGAGCCCATGCTGCACATTGAAAGCAGATGGTAGAAAGAAAACTGAAGAAATGCTAAAATAATCACAATCTCCTATAAAGTCCCCCGTGTCAAATATTCAGTCATGTGAGAGGCCTTAGTAATAAAACCATTGACAACAAAGAGAGGTTTTATACATGGTGAGTTTCCTCAGGAGTCATAGACTCAATTAGTAGCACATATAATTCTGAGGTCCTTTTATGATGTCTTGAACTTGTTCTTGCCACTCCATGAGATGAATCATGATTACGTCTTCCAGATGTCAGAGACAACAGTCACTGTAGACCAGAACCTTAGTACAGACAGCTTTTGACATACCGAGGAAACATGATCTATCTGTTCAGCAAGTGAGTAAGCAGAAATGATTGTTTCTGTACTTGAAAAGCAGAACTGTTTGGAAATAGTGCCTTTTCTAATCTGGATTAACGTAAGAAAATCATTTAACTGTAAAAAAGAAGCGTATCCTTAAATTTCAGAGCCGTGACTTAATAACATTCCATGGAACAAACAGTTCACATTTCCCTGCATAGTATTTTCTGATACTGATGGGAAACTGAGGCAAGCAGAGGATGACTTATTTACAATTAATGAAATCCTTAGGAGTTGTCAATTCCAGATGGAAGATGCTTTGGTCTGCATTACATTTATTCCCCATTTTCCTTCTCTGTGTCTGACTTTCAATGAAGATGTGTCACATAAAACCAATTTGGAATATAATACAAAAGGAAGTTTTCTGAAGCAGTTCATAACAGTTCAAAGCGGAACAATAAAAGCAAAAAAAAATATCTGCAAGCACCAAGCCATCCAAGCAAGAGTTTTTATTAAATAAATTTATTAATTTATTTTTCATTTTTCACGTTTTTGAAGCACCCATCCCTCTAGATAGTTGTTCAAAACCAACCTTCAGACACCTGTTTCAGATTTAAAAAAAAAAATCATCTCCTGCACAGTTTTCATTAATTACTGGTAGAATGAACATCTAAGAACTTTATTTTTATTTATTTATTAAATTTATTTGCCACCCAACTCACCATAAGCGACTCTGGGTAGCTCACAATAAAATACCTGTATAAACCAATACAAACAATAAATAAAACATTAAAAATAACAAGTAAAAGTAAACTTTATAGTAGATGTATTTGTATTTCTTTCTCTGGAAAACTCAGGAAAAGTTACACGTAAAATGTTGGGCTTCCTGTTCTGTGGGACAGACTAGGAATAGAATGTCCTTGTCTCTTCATTCTGTCCACAAATTCTGCAAATAATTATTTGATTTATAGCCTATTATGTTGAATAAAAATCATAGTGAATGAAATTTGGAAATTGCTTTTTCATGGTGGTGTTGATGTGCATCAAGACGAAGAATTTTCCCCAGGAAAGTTTGGGGACCTCATTGGAATGAGATGTGTTTTGGGAATCAAGTCTTTTTTAGACGTAAGGAAACACAGACATTCTGAGTCTTAACTGCAGACGTCTGCCGCAATTCTTTCTCTTGATCCATGCAAAGCATGCTTGACTTCAGCGGGCTTGAGTGAGACAAGGACCCAAATTCAGTATGGGTGGATGCCAGAAAGTCCAAATAACTTCTTAGCTTGGAAACTTAAATGGTTTTGTGTTTTTTTTCACCCAGATGTAACATGTTCTGTGCAGCATCTAGGAAAAAAAGTCCTTTTTATTACCACCTGCAATGTAGAATCTTTATATTAATAGAATCTTGTTATTTTGTTCCTGTTGTTCTCATGGCAGCTGCTGCGGGAACCATAAAATCTAATTTTCTTATAATTCATACAAAGGTCAGATCTGATGTACTCCAAATGTGTTTTGTTTTGCATACTTAAAGAGTTCAGAATCATTCACTGATGAGGACTGCACAGACGGTCACATGCATAAATCACATGATATCACTTTGTTGATTTAGAATTTTACAATTAGCAAAATTCTAAAGTAAATTAAAATGGAGTAAATTAAAATGGAGTTAGAAATGTAAAATATATCAGCTGCAGTATTCTTGGATTTATATACTTTTGTGCTTTTCTTAAATTTGGTTCTTGTTTATTTTTTTCTGTCCCATTTAAAATTTGTTTTTGTTTTCAATGCAAAGCTTACTGGAAGGAGAAAACATAGTAAGATTATATAGTTCAGAGATAATCTGAGTTGGGAACATAAAAAAAGAATGATAGGTAGAAATGTTTACAATTTCTGCGGTAGTTAGTGGTTTCTGATTCAATTAATTTAATCAGTTTAAATTTCTAACTATTGGTGCTTACTGATAATTCATTTGCTTGTTGATCAAGGAAAAATATTTGACTTACAAGGATAATATTTTTTAAAACAAGCAAGGGATTACTTCTTGACAGCACATAAAGACTCCAACAATCATCACAATATGCATGATCACAAGATGTCCACTTGATCTGCCAACATACAGAAGTTGGCTAATCTTCAGTGTCCCCATAGACCAGGTGTGTTCTACCTTGGCAACTTTAAGATGAGTGGACTTCAACTCCCACAGTTGAAATTCCCTAGCCAGCATGGTTGGACACCCTGCCATAGACTGTCCTGAAGAGCCACATTTTCTAGGCTCCATTTCTGATTTTTATGGATAACGTGGCCCAGTTTTATTTTCATCGATACAGCTTTCCTGAGTAAAGATAAACCTAGTTTATACAATGCTAACAAGCATTGTTCAAATTTAAATAGATAATAATTTGCCTTTATTTTTTGTTATAGTTGTACAGATTTCCCAGTTGGATCTTTAGCTGAGTTATAGAACTGGCAATATACTAGGAAAGCCAGATGCGTACTCTTAAATAAAAGTTTCAGTCCAGAACTTTAACATAAATTAACATTTACATGCCATAGCTTTTTGCTTCCCATAAAGAAACTGGGCAGCATTCAAGAAGCAGTTTTTTAAGCAAGTTCATCTGCTGGTGGGGAAAGTTAACACTGATACAGGATGTTGTTAGGATAAGCAGAGGAAAGTGGACTTTGGCTACCCCATTCCTTCAGCGTGGTAGCAAAATATAGCGCTGTATGGAGGAGAAATCTTCAGGTCAGCCACAGGGCAGGAATAGCTGACCAAGACTCATTTGATCAATGCAAAGGCCTACAGCAAAACAAGGCCTGGCGTGCTACGGTCCATGGGGTCACAAAGGGTCAGGCACAACTTAGCGACTAAGCAGCAACAACAACAAACCAAAGTGAAGCTGCACGTGGCTTAGCACTCTTGGGATGGGATGCAAAAGAGCCGTCGACATTGGTGAGTCTGCTGTGCAGCTGCAAATGAAGACTGAAATGGGCAGTTTTCCCCAAAGACCCCTTGGTCTGTCTACTTTTAGAAGGAAATAGAGCCCAGGATAGTCTACATCATTAAGCCACATGGAGAAGGAGGGAAATGCAGGTTAGGATAGGCAAGTAAAAGTGTAGAAGAGATGTAGTTTAAAGGAAATCAAGTCTTTAGGAGCAAATCAGTTATATTCTAAGGTGCTGAAAGAACTGATGGAGATGGCTGCAGATCCTATCTTGGAAATTTTTGAGAACTTCTGGAGAATTGGCAAGAACACCAATTTCGGAAAACCATTTAAACAAACATTTAATTGGACTAATTGTCCTCTGTCATTAGTGTCCTTTATAACATGCTTTCTCAGGATGTGCCAAAAATTTTGTCATGGCAATCTTCAAAACCCCATAATATTGAATTCATGACTTCCATTGTCAAGTTCTAGAGTTAACCAAGTTTCCATTTTCATAGAGATTACAGTATAGATCTTAACAAGCAGAAAAGGACTGCCAAGAACTCCTGAGAAGGAAGATTTAAACTACACGTTAGAACTGGTTTAATAAACCTGATTTGCTTTTCACATTATTGGAAAGAGATATATGTGGGAGAAGAACTGTAAAATATTTGCTTTAAATTAGCAAATTAAAATTAAATTACTGTCTTAATTTAAGAAATATGGATATGTTTAGGAAGCCATAACCTAGTTGGCATGTTCATAGTTTTCTTACTTGCTCATTTTTAGCCAAATCCGTCTTGAGGAACATGATTGCCCTTTGGCTCTATATTGTGATTGATCAATCAGAACAGTTTGCTTCTTATTCATATTTGAATTGGGATTAGGATGAAATTACTGAAGTAAAGCACAGGAGCCAATGCAGTTCCTCTATCTTGATCATATGAGAAGAACACAAGTGGCTCTTCACTATTCTGTCGTCATTGTTATTTTAATGCAAGATTTGCAGTGGTGTCGTACTACCCATTTCACATAGTTTTGCAGCTTGGAATTACAACAACGTTTTGTTACCTGGGCAACAAAAATCATATTTTGCTTGCAGTTTTTTTTTGGAAAAAACCCTGCTGTGAGTTATATCATAAATTAAAACATTTGTAAAGTTTATTAGTTTTACTACTTGTTTCTGTTTATTTCCCCAGTGATGGAATTTGGCAAAGAAGGCATGTTTTGAATATAAGTTGAGGAACTATGAAATAGGCCATTGCGCCCAAGTGATTTTTTTGAAGACCAAGTGGCCTTTTGAAGATCAATTCAGTTTCAGACTGTCATAATTTTACTGGATTCTAAGATTCAACAAATGACAGGTGCTTTTATTTCTTTATGGGAGGCACAGCAGGAAAAGATAAATACAGTGGGAATCCATCTAACACAAAAAGTTTTCCCTTGACCAAGGAGAATAAGAAGTGACCCGAGATAGGAATAAGAAAATATGCGGAAAACAGAGAAGTCGATAGAGATGGTTTCTTCTCTTTTCAAAATACCAGAACAGTATAAAAAAAGATAAAGAGGAAGTATTAGGTAGGCAGGCAGGCAGACGGTCTTTTCCTGAAATCATTTTGGAACTATGTAATGAACACTTTAACCAGGTTACAACTATCTAGAGAAATCTAAATTTGCCAAAAGTCCAGTGAGTTCACTGAGTTGGCAAAAATTCAGTCCACAGATTTCCCGTACCTTAATTTGGGATTCTTTCTGCTATCTTCTGCTGGTTCTCAGCTGAGCTTTAACCCTGAAACTGTAACTGTATCTTGCATTTTCTTCTTACTTCAATGAACAGAAGTCTGACCTAGGTATTGTACTAATAACTCCTGGCCCAGAGCCACAGAGACCTGGAACTTCTCTCTTCCCATCAAATGTGTAACCAGTTTCTGCTGATGAGATGTTCCCTCGTGAACTTTGCATAGTCTTTGGCAGGCATTCCCATTTCTTGCACTGCGATGAAGTTAATTTAATCAAGATTTTCTCAAGAGGCAGATTAGTGAGGCAGCATGAAGGTCTGGCCCGATATTTGCTTTTATTAGTTTAGAAAGCATTCACATATAAATATATACAGAGAGAATCACCTTTCGTTGACCTTGGAATATGTTGTCATCCTTTAGTCCTTTGGCTTCATCATGTCACAGATGTTTCCCACCCAATTGCTGGATTTGGACACTTACTACCAGTCATTTAAGGGTAGTTCTTTTGGGGGAGGAGAGAGAAAGAAATTGGGCTGCTTTCATTTAATTAAATTTGGGTATTTTGCAGATCCAACAGATGAATCCTATTAAAAATGGGAATTCTTTCTTGAAGAATATTTCACATTTTAGCAGCCAGTATTGAATTTTTAGGTTCCCCAGTCAAACAGGCAATATCTTCCCATTTCTTGCCTGAAATACTAGCTATTAATTAATTAATCTATTAATTGGATTATTAATTATTAATCTATTAATTAGTCATAGATTTCCCAAAAGGAAAGAAAGATTAAATGACATCTTAGAAATATTAATTCTCAAAATGAAGAGTCTTGAATACGCTACATATAATTCTCTATAGGAAGGCAACCTAAATCCTTAACCAGCTCTAAAAGTTTAAATACTTTCTGAACAAATGATGCAGTTGTACAATTAGAGAAAACTAAACTTGCTATAAATATTCTAAAAATATCCAAAGAAATTTCAAGTGAAATATTTCTGTCTCAGTTTGTAGGGAAGAATTAAATGTTGCTGATATAGCTTGAATACAAAGCTTTTTAAACAGCTTCTTTAATAATTACAGACAAAGGATGTAAATGTGATAACTCTTCCTCCAACAGCAGTAACATAATGTCCTAAAATTGCATGTCATAATAATTACTAATAATTATGATCGTGGGAAAAATAGCCAAACTGAGGAGAGGCAATGTCATGATAGAGTTCAAAATTTGGAATGTATGTAAACGATTTGGCTTTATTGTTAACAGGACTGTACATTTGAAAAAAATCTTAGAAAATGAGGAGGTCAAGATCTTATCGGATTTTAACATACCAACAAACAGACATCTGAAATACAGAAACGAGACATTGCTAAGAAAACTAATATGTTGCATAGATAAATGATCTGGAGGTATTTAAAGAAAAAACTAAAGAAAATACATGCTTGTAAAGAGATGCTCTGAGATCCAGGAACATCCCAGCCATCAGCATTGCTCATTATTTGTCCCTGTGAATCATTTTAGTTAATATTTCATCAGCTACCTCCTAATTCTCTAGCTGTTGCTTGTTCTTCAAAAGCTCAGGATGCCTGTAGAAATATCTACTTTTGCTTTGCCTTGAGGTCTTTCTTTTTTGCACCTGGAATTTCCTTCAGCTGCTGCTGCTTTTGTGGCTTTTCTAAGCACCCCAAGCAAGAGGAATTAACGTATAACATATTGCAGCATTATTTCTATACATTTAAATGTCATGCATGCAAATAAAAGGCACTTTTATCTAGTGAAACTGAGTTCTCCAGCTGCAAGGATACCAATTGAGGAGCTGCAGGATGGAGGAAGAAATCTCCAGAATTCTGGGAACTAACTACATCCCTACAAATTATTTCTTCCTTGGTTTTATTATAGCTTATTCATTCAAATGCTCCAGATTCACTGTTTGTATGAGAGGATACTGTATTTCCGCAGTGACAGATTGGTAACAGCCATTCTGTATTCAGTTTGAAAATAGTCATCTCCCCCCTAGGATTTGCCCAGCCCTAATGACATAAACACACCAATACCCTGAAAAATGAAGCCTATATCACAGTTTCCTTGGAAGATTCTGTATAATTCAACAGAAGACATTTTTGCTTTTTAAAAAGATTTTCCGGAATGGAAAATATTTAATGCCAAGAGTAAGCCATATAGTTGGTGAGTTCCTAAAAAATAACCTGGAGCAATTAATGTTAATGAAGCAAGGATGTGACCTGAGTGTTTAGTGATGTTTGGAAGCTGTGGCTTCAGAGAAAAAAAATGGATGGGCATGGAGCAGAAAAAAAAATTATTATCTTTTAATACTATTTTCCCCCTGGTATGAGAGTGAAGTTGAGAGATAGAGGTTGCAGATGGAAGTTGTTAAAATCGGATGAGAGTGGACAGCTGTGTGACAGCAGGACAAAGCAAACTGCTGTCACTCTGGGTGGATATTCCCATTTATCACTAATACCCTTTTTATACGTGGCTGCAAGTTTCATGGAACAGGTGTGTTGTCTTACCACAAGAGCAGAATGTGCAAAGATGTGTCTGCTCTGTCACTACGTGGAGCACCTTTGCTGTAGTTCTTAACATTACATGTATTTTACCTTTTGCAAGAAAGGGAAAAACTATGGGACTCGCCTCTCAGACTGACTGGAATAAACATTTATTTGATAGATTTATATGCCACTGTATCATTATCTTGAGTGACTCTGGGTTGTGCTTACAACATATAAAAATATAAATACCTGTATAAAAATGTTAAAAGGATTAAAATTAAGATTAACAACAGTTAAATAATTTAGATGGGCATTGCCAGAAATACGTCTACTGTAGTTGCTCAAGATTGGCCTGTCTCAGCCTAAAACTGAGGGAAACTGGGGAAAGGGCTGTGAATTGCATTTTTCTCTATAAATAGAAAAAAAAGGGGAGGAATGGATTGTAGGAATCCTCCCCATGCAAAACGGCAGGAATAGTAATCAGCTGCTCCATCTTGGCAGGTCTACTACTCATTCTCCCCATTTTTCATCCAAAATTGTTTGGAAAAATTGATAGCAAATTCCGTAGCTACTCTTCCACATTTGCAAAACCTGAGGTCACTTATTTACGCTGCAGTGTGGCTCATTTGCGCTGCCAGCATCCAGGACCCTCCAAAAGAAGTTTGAAAATTCAGACCTATTGCTGTGGCAATATTTTATGGGTGGTAGAAAAAACCTTTAGGTAGTCTATAGAATAAAGAGTAAAGCAAAGGGCTATTCTGATCTGCTTCATTGTAGACTTCAGTGATTATTTGCGTTGTCTGGCTGGTTAGTGATGGTTTGGGATTCTCTGCTAGATTCTCCTTGTGGTTTGATAAGAAGAAGGTGATTCTGAGCCAGCTGGAGAGAAATCAAATGTACCGAGCAGTGATCAAGTCTGGACTGGCCCATGCTTTGACTAAGAAAATTTAAAAATGATACACTATTGGGTTTTTTTCCAGATTCTTTTAAAAGAAAATAATGAATTGGGGGAAAAGAACTTAGTTTTTACCAATGTGTTTATCTTGTTTGATAATAATTCTACTGGCAAGACGGTAGTTTTGAATGGAAGCTATAAAATAAATAAGATTTATTTTAATTTGGATACTTGAACTTGCTCCCTGTTCCTCTAACCTCATTGCAATCCCATGATACAGCCAGAAGGCCTCTCTGTTCCATCCATCTACTTTTGTCTACCATTGGTTTGCTTTTCATGCTGCCTAACTCTCTGGAGGCATTTTTATCTTTAAAAATCTCAAGCCAGCAAGCAAATTCATTTTATGTAGGGAAGGGCGCTCTAAGGGGGACATCTCTAGGGCATTCTCAGCATTCTTCTTGTTATGTGTTCCATTTACTTACAAACAGCTCTGGAATTTAGATTTAAGCAAAATGTTTAAACTCTTCCTACAAATCTCCAACGCGGCGAAAGATTGTGCTCGTCAGCATCAGGAGCCCTGCCACACATCTATTCTTTAGACATGTCACTTCAAAGTGAAAACTGTTGCTATGAAAAAATAGCTCTTCCTTGAGAGTAATACAATTGATGGATTATGTGCAATCAAGTTGTTGACTCCTAGTGACCACATAGATAGATTTTCTCCAAGAGGTTCATCCTTAACCTGAGTTTTCAGGTCTTCCAAAGGTGCACTCATCACCACTGTAAATGGGTCCATATATTTTGCTGTTGGTCTCCTCTTCTTCCCTTTCCTTCCAGACTAATATAAAGACCACAGATTTCAAAAACATCTTTTGCCTCCTCAGTTGGTCAATGTAGGATACCAGTTTCTCCTCCACAGGGTAGAAGAGGGTGATTCTTCTAATACAAGATGTTGAGGCTTTCACCTTTGCGTAGTTCTATTTTCTTAAAAACCAAGGGGAGGGACCTATGGTAGTCTTCTGCTTCCAGTCCCAGAGAGACTTAAAAAGCTGTGGCCAGTTATGTCCCCATAGTTCAAAGTTGTAAAGCAGACAAAACTTCACTGGGAGAGATCTTCGTCCAGCGAGTCAGTACTTAAAGCTCAGTTGGAGGCTGATAGTTTGAAACCACAAAAAAGCTAATCACATCTGCCCGAGTTGAAGCTTCATGTGATGCCCTCTGCTTTGTCTTCAGTCCAAGATTTCACCTCTGATTTAACTGGCTTCTGCATTTTGGAATCTGGTTTCTCTGAGCTGCTTTTCTGCAACGTGACCCAGTCGTAACCCAACTTGTTCATAGGCCATGGGTGGAGGTGTTCTGTGGCACCTTGAACTGATTCCAAACTCTCTGCTTCTTCTATGGATCCATTGGAAAATTATTAGGTAATTAATTCATGATTTACGGAATGCACCTTTCCTCTCCATAGTCGAGAGGAGAGATTCTGCAACTGAGTGTCACAATGATACTGCTGATGACTTTTGCCAGCCCGTGTACAAAGGAGAATCTGTTCATGTTATTTTTCATTTAAAAAAAAATTGTAAAAGGAAATCGGATCTCTCTTGTTTAATAATCATCTTGGCCTTTGGAATTTAAATAGAAGTTAGATTGATATAATCAACACTTACCTGCAGAGATACAGTCTATCGAAAAATTGTGAAGCTAGGTTATTTTCTGCAGTGCCAGTCATTAGCCATGAAGCTTGTTTACTCAGATGTCTAAGAGCATTCACTTATTTCAGAGGTTGGATCAAGATTTAAAATATTTGGGTGGGAGATGTATGTGAGAGGTTTTTATTAAGATCTTGTGCAATTATAATGGAGGATGAGAAGGGAAAAGAATACTGTATACATATCTTTTCTGCTGAGTTACACAAAATAATACTCCAGATTCCACAAACCTGGTTGCATTCTGACATTTTTAAAGGTAATGTTTCTCAATCTTAGCAGCTTTAAGATGAATGAGCATCAAGGTCCAGAATTCCCCAGCCAGCAGGCTATTTTGTTGAATGTCCTAATGTGGGCAGTTTAACAACTAGCTTTAAAACAACAACAGAAAACATCAACAAACATAAGAACAGGCAGTGCCCACAGAGATGGGAAGAATGCATTTTTTTTCTTCCAAGGTGATTATTACATCAAATAAACATATTGTGATTTCTTTCTTTCCTGGGCAATCTTGTCTGATTCAGTAGTTGTATTGGCAGTTGGGTAAAGGGAACTTTTGTGCATGGATCTGTTGTGGCATGACCAAAGTTTCACGACTATGACTTTGCGGGGTCACCATCTGATGATACATGCTTTTTTTCTCTTCCTTGGCCTCCAGGTGCTTCAAGGTGCTCAACTGATTGCAGTGGCTTCTTCGGATCCTGCAACTGCTGGGGTCGATGGTTCCCCACTCCAGGGGAGCGATATCCAGGTCCAGTACGTCCAGCTGGCCCCAGTGACAGACCACTCTGCTGCTAATCCAGTGCGTAGACCATTCCTGTTCTCAAAAGGGGAACTTGCACAGGGAACTCAGAGCTTCCATGACACCAGACCTAGCATTCTCTGTGATTCTTCTGAATCCTCTTGTTGTTGAAAACAAATACAACTATACGTGCCTGCGGTTGTTTCCATAAAGGTAGATTTGCCTTCTACAGCCATTCTCATCATGGTACTCTCCTTAATTCCCAGGCTTGGAATTTTGGGAGCTATAGTCCAATACAGCTGGAAAGCACAGCATTGAGGAAGACTGATAAAGTCACATTGAAATACCAAACTGTAGATGGCACTACAAAAAATTGAATCTATAATATACAGGCAGGGAATGTGAAGGAAGTTCATAATTATATAGTGTTCTTATTTCCTCCTCTTCCTCCTTTCTTCACAGTCCTCAATCCATTTTGTGTTCTCTCACTTCTGGCACAGATGTGCACACAGCATTGTCAGTATTAAGACCTGCTGGTGGAACTGATAGATTTGTCCCAGCCTTTACGCATTCTGTTTCAAGCTCTTAGTTTTCCAAGAAGTGAGTTTTCTCACATTCATGAGACACAACTTCCTAGGACGTCTCGCTCTACATTAGGGGTTGAGGGAAATATCAGTCCTGAAGGATCTTTTGCAAGAGCTTCATGAGGACTTCTGGCAATGGTGGTATTGCCTTCCTGCCTACACATGGAGACACATGCTTTCCTCCATTTCCTGTCCCACTCGACACACATTTCTTCCATTAATTGTCCCTTACTTTCCCCCATCCCATGATCTGAATTAAGGTTCCTGTTTCCACTCTACATATGAAACGATAGTATGAATCTGTCATGATTTTAAATCTCCCTTCTCTTTATAAGTTCCCTTCCTATTAAATCACTGGCTAGAAATTCTGAAATGAAATGAAACTGAGAACTCTGAATGCCATCATCTTGTTTGCTCCTGAACTTAGTAGGTCTGTGCTCCTGGTTAAAGGCCTCTGTGTCTCCCCATAAATTTCCTACCAGTGAATCCAGTGGGGAGTCGTATTGCCCATGAGTTCATCTTCCCTCTTCTTGCTCACATTTAACAGGAGCTGCTGTTTTGAATCCAGCAATAAATCTTTATGTCTGTTGGCAGAAAGGGTGGAATTGCTCTTTTTCAGACACTTTGCACTGTGTTAGTTTTTAATATTGTGGTTGACCACAGAGATTTATACCATGCTGCAGATAAACTGAAAGGAATGTTAGCCCTTAAAGGATGGGGAGAATTTGTAAAACTGCAGAAAAAAAGTGGCTAGAAAAAAGCATGCTGGAGTTGATCAGGTTGATTTGGCTGAATAAGTGGGTCTTAGCAAGCTACATAAGAGGTGTGACAAGGAACGAAGACTACAGGAAAGGAGCTTGTTGAAGGATGGTACTGGAGTGAAGTTCAGAGGAGAAACCATCCAGCATCACTGTTCTGTTTTTCCTGAAAGCATAGAATTCTTCCCCCGTGACCAGTTTCAGTGCTGTGAGAACAGGGCTAGGCCTGTGAGTTAGTCAGAAGTCTTCCCCTCTGCTAAGCTATGCCATGCTGCGTAAGTCAGAGGGCTACGTGCTTTCATTTTGATGGCAGAGTGCTGGACGATACAGGTAATCCTCAACTTACAACTGTTCCTTAGCAACCGTTTAGTTACAACAGCAGTGAAAACAGTGACTTAAAACATCTCCTCACACTTACAACTGTTGCAGCATCCCCACAGTCACATGATCAAAATTTGGGCACTTGGGAACTGGCATGTATTTGTGACAGTTGCAGCACCCAGCGGGATCATAGGATTGCCATTTGCAACCTTCCCAGCCAGTTTCTGACAAGCAAAGTCGAAGCGAGAAGCAGGATTTGCTTAATGGCTGTGTGATCCACTTAACAACTGCAGTGATTCGCTTAACAACCATGGCAAAAAAGATCATAAAGTCAGGCACAACTCACTTAACAAATTCCTTCCTTAGTAATGGAAATTCTGGTCCTAATTCTGGCCATAAGTCGAAGTCTATCTGTACTCTCACTCTTTAACACCAGTAAAGTGGAATCAGCTGTAAGTGCATCCCACAGTGGTGGTAGTGGTGGTGGTGGGGATTCCCCAGAACCTGGGGGTTCAGCACCCCAGCACACAGCCTCCTGAAGGGCAGTGTTTGACCCAGATTAGGCCCTTGGAGAGCTAACAGGTAACATGCTTGGGAGGCCATGCCAGAAAGACTGCCAGAGCACACCTCATGTTATTTTATTGATGTTTTATCATGTTATTTTCATGATGTTTATTTTTATGCGCTGATTGTGTTCTTTCCCCCCAGAGGTTCTAATGCTCCCTGGCATGTTGAATTACAGTAATAACACTGGGATACCACACAAGATTTGTTTTTCCTTCCCTCTGCTGAAATTGGTGTGAGAGGAAATGTTTTCCACTTAAAAGCCAGCCTTTTGAAAACCTTCCACATCTGGTTAAATGTGGATAATTAACCCAGCCCTCGAGAAAGAGCTATTCATTTTAGTGAGGTTTTTTTCCCAGGTGTTGGGGTATATTTTAGCTGCATACAAGCTGCTGTTGGAAGTGTTCTTATTATAAGTTGTATATTGCAGGGTGGGGGGGAAAGAGCAATTGAAATGACCTGTAAAATTAACAAAGGTGAGGGCAAAATCTGTAATAACATGTTACTACAGGCAGGAGAGTCCATGGTATTAGGCAGTAATTCAAAGTGTTTGCCCTGAATTGGGGAAGAAAGAGTTGCCAGTGTGAATTCACGGCTCACCCTTCTGCATAAATCAGCACACAGTCCTCATGCAGTAATATGTGAGGAAGAAAACTTGTTAGAGCAGACGTGCCCAACCTTGGCGACTTAAAATGTGCGGACTTCAACTCCCAGAATTCCTCATAGCTGGCTGAGAAATTCTGGGAGTTGAAGTCTGCACATCTTAAGTTGCCAAGGATGGGCACGCTTGTATTAGAGAGAGCTTCATTATATGTTCACTTCCTTTCATGGCAGGTTTTCCCTCCCTTTCTGGAGATAAAAGAGGAAGAGATTGAGAGAGCAACCTGAGCAGAATATTTAAAACCAAAGTGAATTGTTTAGAACTGACCACTTTCTGGCTTTGCTGGGCTGTAGACAGACAGACACGAGCTTTCTGAAGTGTTGAAGGGGAGGGTAGAGCTTTTCAGGGAACAGAGCTCCTGGTAGAGGAGAGGGTTGGCACAGGACGGTTTCTTTGCAGGGTGCAAGATGAGAGCATCTTCTCGATTTCATGGTCCCAGTCAACAAAGGAAGTATAATCTAAATTCCACAGCATGAAGAACAGATTTACAAAGAATTAGACCATCACTCTTAGCAATTCATACACTTCATTCTCTCTCTTGGCAGCAACTCATAGAGAGATACATTTTCAGGAGAGACACAACCTAGATCATGAATAAAGGAAGTAGCTTCACATTTTGATCACTGGTACATTTTTCGGCATCTGGCTAGCCTCAGTTGGCTGGTGGAGACCTGGCCTAAAGAAGTTTCGATTTGGATCCAGTGTGGAAATACCTGTCTTTAATGGCAGATTAACTTGGTTTGTTTAAAATGCAGTTGTTTATTCAGGATGGCAACCAAAAGCCCTGCTGATGTGGTGTGTTTGTTTCGTTGCTTATTTGTCTCTGTCTCTTGTGCAGAACCCGGATTCACTTCACTCAGCTATCCAGCCAGAAATGCAGATAGACCACGGAGCCATTCAGATTCAATAGGACAAGGCTGCGAGGAAACAGCCGCCACCATCTCAGCTCCTGGATGGCAGCTAAAGATTCCAGTGGCAGAGCAACTTCATTGCTACTTCTTACTCAGCAGCGTGTTTTCCTTAACATCTCTTGTACATATGAGTGTGATCTGGCTCCTCTAAGCAGATGGAACCACATGCAGATCTGATTGTTTGGACCAAGACATGGCGCTGTGGAACTGCCATCCTTCCACAACATTGCAAGGCTCCTGGGATGTGTGGTTCAACTGACTGAGAAAAATCAGCCCTGCAGGAGGCAAGGTCTAGCTAACTTTAATTAATCCAGCTATTTTGAGTGATGTAATGCACCCACCATTTCTTCTGCTCTGTGACTCATCCTTGCAAATATCCATTGATGTCTGCTCAGACATGGGGTTGTCTTGCAATACATCTCTTGTTACACAGAAAGAATCAAGAGTGCAAATATATTTTGCTGTTGAAATACGTTTTTTTTTAATTTGCTATGTTTATAGTAACAAAGAGATGTATTTAAGAAAAGAAAATGGGATGGAGGCAGGCCCATTATCATAAATGTTAGCTTCTTTTGCTGCTGGTTTTCCTGTTTCAGTGTAATCATAAAAAAAGGAGAAAAACATACAAACAGAAACTTTGCCTCTGTGGGTGGGAGGGTATTCTTGCAAGTACTTTTTTAAAGGGAAAAAACTACTATCCACCACTGTAATTATGCATTTCTAAAGAAATAAATGTGTATTTATGAGGACCATTTTGAAAATTCATCCTTGACATGTTAACATGCACTCCCAAGTTCAGCTTATGGTCACTCATTTAACATGCTCACAGCCTGATCAGCAGCCATATTCAAATCACTTTCAAGGGAACACTGAGGCACGACCAGTTTTTTGAATACACCCAGTGAATTTAAAGTGAGAGCAAATGCACTGGTAACAATGCATATTTGCTCTTCCTCACACAACACTGGCCAGAGGGATAGAAGCTGCCAAGTCCTGGATCCAAAAATGACTCCAAGAGTGGATGGGCTTCATGACCCCTTTTACCCCCCAAAGTCCTTGCTTTGTTGATTCACAAGACTGGCAGCTATTCTTGCCCTGCTGATTTCCAGATCTGGTCGCTATGGATGGGATTTTGGGGTGGGGGAAGTCCCTCAATTCTAGGAGTTGAAGTCCACACATCTTGAAGTGGCCAAGATTGAGAAGCACTCTTCTGAGAGTTATCCAGGTCTTTTTGTCTTTCCTTCCAGACAGGGTAGCCCTAATTTAAGGCAATGGACTCTTTGTGCTCTTTCTTTTCAGAAGACAAGAAAAGGACAGGAGATAATACTGACCCTAACATCACGTCGGTTATTTTGGGAGACAAGGGTCCTGCGAATCCAGAAAAACTTGGATCCTCAACTTTGGCTCCAAATCAGTTAATTCTATAATTCCTAAGGCAATGTGTTGAATTGGAGTTTTGGGTTTGTTTTTTTCTGGAGACAAGAATGACCATGAATACAAAGATGATTCCTGGAAAATGAACTTTGGAATGTGAGAGCGCTTGACATGCGCAGGAATGAACAAGCTGTTTTGAGTGGGGTAACCCAACTTTGTTAGTTAGCAAGGTTATTTTGGTAGTATAATGAATTAGCGGTGTCTGTGATACGCAAGATGTCACATGGCAACCTGCAAAAAAACCTTGACTGCCAGGTGAAACACCACACAAACAACGGCGCAAAGGGGCCGGAAGTCCAGAACTGGCCCCTTGTAAAAACATCTCAGGAATTTTTAGTATTGGCTTCTGCAGTATGAGCAATGTGGCTAGAAGATAATTTTTCTTCTTTTTGTATAAACAGCTCTTAACTGCAGATAAATATGGGAAATTGCAATCAAGGAGAAAAATTTATTTGACCAAAGAAAATTAAGTCCTGGGCTTGTCAGTTCTCTAGTGATTAATTTTTTCCCTTCCTACCGTGCTTAGTAATAAATTATCACTCTGATTTCAATGGAGGAGCCAGACTAACAAACCTGAAAGATTGATAGAAACTCTAATCTAGGAGAAGGAAGATTAAGAGCCTCAACTTGCCAGGTTTCCAGATTCCTGCCTGACCTTGCACATCATCATTTACCCCTAGGACTCAAAATCCTCTTCTTAAAATGGAAATAAGACATTGTTTTCTCTGCCAAACAAAGCCCAATTATAAGCCACACCGTTAATCATGAAACAGTTCCGTGGACTATTCGTGTGAAAAACAACGGCATGTCTGAGAATACTAGGCTTAATTTAAGTCAAGACAGAATGGATGTTCCCCAAAACATCAGCCGGAGAAAATGTTTGAAAAGCTATCCTAGAAAGCAGTTAAAAATGGGATGGCCCTTTTTAAATAGCTTGATGTCACTCAAGATTCAGGAAGTTACAACAGAGTATGATCATCTGGCATTATTTCTCTCCTTCCAGAGTATCTTCACTTTTTTCTTAATCTGTGATTAATCATTCCATTTCTTTGAAGAGGAAAGGAAATAAGTTCTCTGTTTTGAAAGGAAACTTTCCTCTCTTTCCTGGAATGGAAAGGCTAAAATGGGCTTGGGGAAAATCTGCCACTGTCCCAGCATGCTGTGTAAACCAAATAACCATGATACTTTCTGGCACAGCTTGTTTAAACCTTGCAGGGGCTAAATCAGGCTTCAGGTTTGGTGTCTGGTATCAACCCTGCCAGTACGTTGTGCACATTCAGAAACTCATTTCCAGGCCAGGACTGGGTTCCAACTCGCCCCAAACCGTCTTAAATTACCTCAAGGCTGCTGCTTAAGCCATCCTAGTTTAAGGTTGGACATGCAGTGAGTTTTCTCCCACCTGGGGATTCTCCTTTGGCCTTCTGTCTCTGTGGCTTGCTAACGATCACCAGGCTCAGGTGTGGAAGGGAGGCAGAAGCCGCTGATCAGCCTCTCCTGGTGGCCTTGTTCCTCAAGGGCTGGTGCCCAAGATGGTCAGTCATTCAGTTGCAGGGTGGGGCTCAGGTGAGTGGGTCTTGGGGTTGTGCAATCCCCAATCCTGAACTGGCACAACCCAGAGCCAGTTGGCCAACCCAGTTGCAGCCCAGCATGTTGGTGAGCACAGCCAAGTCCTTGGTGAGGAAGCCACTCAGCCAAGAGACATGCTGCTCAAGCCGTTACTTGGGACAACAGCTGAAACTGTAACTACCTGGGCGTGGAACTCAGCTCATGCTCAGGAGTGCTCCAGTCATAAAGTGGGCAGTTTGGATATCCGACAGGTCGACACAATGAAGGAAGTTATGGCTTGGCCTTGGTGGAATTTCCAACCCTGTTGCTGCATTGGCGAGTTTGCTCAAGGAAGTCCCATTTTTGCTTCCCTGGGAAGCCTTTTGGACCCGTTCTTACAACCCAGTTTCTTGGGTTACCTTATACCAGCTTTCAGTTTTGCAAAGGATACTGCAGAGAACAATAGTGCAAAAGTTACCACCACTAAATGTAGGAGGTGCTTTTGTGTCCAGAACTTGCAAAAAAAAAAATTGCTGTGACCCACAAACAATTTTCAAGATACTGACTTGGGTCCACAGGCTTCACTCGGTTAGATCCAAAGGTAGGAGCTGAGTTTATATAAAATGCTACCCTTGGGGTTTTCTGTGTCTTATACTGTAACTTGAGAACAAAGCTGATTTTTTCATATTAAGGTACTGTTTAATGAATAGGGGTGCGGTGGCCAAGTGGTTAAGAGGCTGGGCTTGTCAGCTGGAAGGTCGGCAGCCCGAGTTCGAGACCCTGGCGCCCTCGTGTAATGGGGCGAGCTCCCATTACTTGCTCCATCTCCTGCCAACCTGGTAGTTCGAAAGCATGCAGAATGCAAGCAGATAAATAGGTACAGTCTAGATTGGGGGGAAGGGAATAGTGTCTGTGCACCTCAGTGTAGTCACACCAGCCACATGCCCAGGGAAGCGTCTTCAGACGACACTGGCTCCCTCGGCTGTGAGCTCTGTTCCCTAGAGTTGAACACGACTGGCAGGGGAAACTTTTACCTTTTTAATACTTTTTACCCTTTCATACCCTCTTCTGTATGAATGCAGGAGATGGGTTAACTCAGTACCCCAGTTAAACGTGTTGTGTTCATCCATCCATGGAGAAACCAAGAGTTGCTCTTTTCTCTTGGGGTGTGCATTGGGGAGCTGAATTCACAAAGCAGAAACATCTTGGTTTTTTCCCACTTAACGGCTCCTCCCCCCTTTGGCCTTGAGGAGTCTACAGAGGATGTTTCCTGTTTGTTTCTAGGCAGAGCAGGGTTAAACGTGTGTGAAGAGGAAGGGAATCCCTAGTTTGGAACTTGATACCTTCCAGCTGAGAGTGAGGAGATGCAGACGTCACAACCCTCTTTGCTCCACTCAGCTCCCATGTCAAAGGAAGTCTGCCGAAGAAGCAACGAGAGCTGCAGCACCACTGAGAGTAGAGATACATAATGCCATCACTTCCGACCCCGGTGAGTAGGACAGAAAATAAAGTATCAGGCTCTGAGATGGTTGTGTGGGGAATGTGCAGCTCTCCTTTCGCAGCTGCCCGGCCCCCAGCAATGGAGAGGACTCTCCGAAAGAAGAGACTGTGGCATCAGTGGGAGCCAGACTAAGCTTTAGTACCCTCGCCATCCGTGCAAATGCTATTGCCATGTGTAGACCGATCCCGTGACACCTGCCAAGAATTCAGAGAGAGAGAAAGTGTAAGGCAAGGCCCCCAGCCCGTGAATATCCAAGCCATCTCTCCACAAGTTTTCCTATTTATTTGGTTTGGGGTAATGCAGCTGAGGCTCTGTGGGGTGAAGTCTTCTGCTTATGATCTCAAGACATGTGGTATCTCCTTGGAAGGGGAGGTGGTGACAAGGCATTTATTTCAGCCATATGGGGGGAAGATGATGGAGATGGGCGTGTGTTTGCACAGTGAAAAGAAGTGCCAGAGATCTGTAGAATTAAGGGGCATTAAAGCATTTTCTCCCAATACTCACACCTCCAAATAAGTGCACGAAGGTTTATTGTTGGAATTTCTCTTGCGTGCCTTGATGACTTCATTTCTGTACAGAAACATGCATGAATTGTACATTTCAGGGATTCTAATTAGGAGCAATCTGTGGCTCGGTCTTAGCATCATTTGCAGCAAATTCTGCAAGTTGTCCAATATGGTCTCATCTGATGGAGTTTAATCGCAGGGCACATTTTTTTAACCAGGGGTGTGGCATTTGCTCGCTTCCACATTCAGCCAAGGCAAAGGATTGTTTGTACAGCCCTTTAAACTGCAGACCAGAAAGTGGGCAGGTAAAGCCTATGGAAGTATCAGAAACCTGGGAGACCAAGCATGAAACAGAGTGTTGTGGTTTTAAAACCCCCTTTCGGATTGAGGAAGCAAGGTACATCACAGGAAATGGAGGCTTGTGCAAGTTTGTTTAGATACCTGAGTTTATCTTTGGTTGTTTTAGTAATTTAAGGGCCAAGATCTTACAGGATCTAGTGCAAGAAACCTGTGAAAGTGAAGGTATGGAGGATCTTGGTGTCAATTCCTGAGATTTTGGCCTTTCTAAAGAAGTTTCTTTCACTGCTATGGAACCGAGGTGTGCCATTAGATGCCGCTTCATGGTTTTCATGGTAGGATTCTCTCCACGACCACGACTCTGTTGTTTAAAGCACCCCCACCCCAATTAAGAGTTGCCACTTACTTGTGCCTCTCCTGATACCTGATTGTACCAAATTGCTGCCATTTCCCATAATTGTTGTATTTTAAGACATAGCATCTCTCTGTGTGGTGCCTGTTTTTGATTTCCCTTTTCTTTTCTCCATGTTGCTTTTGTTAAGTGCCTGTTTTCCATTACAAAGCTTTGAGACAGACTAATGGGACAGTCACATTTTCCAAGTCTAAATATCTCCATCCCACCACTTTCTTGAAACCATTCATTTCAGCAGAATATTTCAGGGGGGAAAAAGCAGCACTGAAGCAGGTAGATTGATGGTTGGCGTGGCTTCTTTCAGTGTGGTCTCCCTGGGGGGGCAGGAAAAGATTCAAGAGATGTGTCCGTTTCCATCATGGAGATGGGGGAGATGTGAGATATTTCCAAATGATTGTAGAAGCTCCTCGCTTTATTTACATTGCGATGTTTGTGTTATTCTCCATCCAGTTGGAAATGAGATGGAGCACAGAGGTAACAGCAGATGTTGTCCCAAAACTGAAAAGCTTTCCCATCTGCAGTGATGATACAAACTGGCTGTTAATCCTTAAGTCAACAAACCAGAATGCAAAGTCATTTTAATCCTATTGATTTCTCCAGCTGAGCTTGCACATTGCATCAAGCTACATATCTTAGCTATGGTTCAATCCACAACAAGGATCATACATAGTGCCCATTGCACATAGCTGGGGTTGGGCTTTCTCTAACCTCCCAACACACATATGAGCCCCTTAAATTTTGGGGGAGTCTCCTCTTTTCTCAGTGATGAAAGTCAATAACGGTTGTCTACAGTGATGGAGTAGGAAATGAACAAAATGAACATATGTACATACATCATATCCTCACCATCAGGAAAAAGTTGAAAATTCCCACGTGTCATTTTCTGCCTGTTTGACATCATTGGTCTGGCTACTCTGATTCTTAGCTTCTAAAAATGTTCCATGTCACTTGTACTCGCCGGTATATTGACCCCTTTGTGTATTTGTTCTGTGCTATAAACCATGATTTACAAACTTCTTGACTAGATTTACGTATCACGCTAAGTCAAAATCAAACCACATGAGGCTCTGTGGCCTCAGCCAACAAGCTTCAGTATGAACTCTGGAGGAAAACTCCTTTAACGACCAGCTTTCTTGCCATTGTCCATAACTTGCAAAGAAGGAACATCTTTTGTGAGGCTTATTCATGTGCTGCGCTAGACACATTTTCAGTGATCAAGGTTTAGCAGAAAGCTCTTTAAGAAATGAGACTTTCCCAATTACCCTGATCCTCTTCCAAAACATTTACCTAGTTTTGCATATTTTTTTTGCATGCATTCTCTCTCTCTCCCTCTCTCTCCCCCTAAAGCTTGTGTACATGTCGAGAGGGCAAAATGAATCCATTTCATGGGTTAGTCATGGTGGAAATCTCATCAGATTGTGTGGGTTTTTATCAATGGCATAGGGTGGGGATCATATTATGATTATGCAGCATGCAAACAATTCTCTGTGTTGTGCATTAACAGTTGATGAAATGCCATTTACCCCTTCATGTGGGTTAGGCTAGAAGATGACATGAGGCATGTGGGAAGCAGATCTTACCTGTAAATGCAGTTTGTGTCCTACTTTTGCAGGCAACTTTCTTTCTAAGATCAAGCTATTAACAGGGAATAGAGTTTTTAAGACAGTTGATGCCCGTGTCCCACATCAAAGCTGCATCAAAAATGGATCTTAAGAGGGTTGTTTACATAATTATTGCCTGCATGCAACTACAGAAAGTAAGTGGAGAACATCTAGAAATAGAGCAGCCAGCTTCAGTTTGCAAAAATTGTGATCCAGGAGAAACCAAGCCAAAGGCAACAATGACACACACATATTATAGACTTACAAGTTGTACACCTATGACGTCCAGGCTTCTCTGATGGGGTGCAGCCTCTTTTCCGCATCTCAACAGAGATGCTGAAGTTGGCAGTGATGAAAATAATCCTGTGTAGTGCACCAAACCTGCAGTCCCTAGAGTGCATTGTGAGATAGTGGCTGGCTTAGCACAATCCTCTGGTGCTCTAGAAAGCTTAAACTTGGATGAACAACCTTTCCAAGTAAAACTATGCCCCAAACATTTACTCACAGAGATTCTGGCTGCTCCGAGAGATGCAAGCCACATTTCTGGCTTTGATACAAGATGTTCTGGCAATTGAACCATGCAATCGAGTTGCGTGATAAATTTGTTCATCCCAGGAATTCTTCTGAAATTGTGTTTGTGTGACTTGTGTGTGTGCGACTGCCCAGATTCACTGGTCATGCTCTGTTGCCTTTTCTTTGGCACCTCCATTGCTGTGACTGATTTTTTTCAATTGAACCCCTGGGCTAGTCCCTCGACATCACAGCCTAGAAAAGATCTTAAAGGTTGTTTTCTCCATCACAATTAATTCACCTCCAGTCAAACTTAAGGTGTTTTTGCTTAGATATC
>JANHZU010002047.1:115909-144227 GCA_032468055.1 Acrochordus granulatus | reverse complement strand
TTTATTGAGACTCATCAAACATCTTGGAGTGAGCTGGCTCATGTTTCCACATCCTCTTGGGTTGGCTCTGTTCTTTGGCTGAGAGCGAACGGCTTATTCGAAGGGTCAGTGTAAACACTGCTGAGGGAGGACTTAATTCTGTGGGCTCGTAAAGATATTTACCTTTTCTCTCTCTAAAATGCCAAACATTTGATCAGCTTGCATATAAAACGTAGCGGAAAATAAAGGAAGCAAAACTCCTAGCCTTCTTCTGTGCAGTTTGGTGTTTGAGGGCCTGGTGCACCTTTATTTTTTAATGTTACCCATTTTAAGCAACCCAGTTTGGGAATGTTGGCATTGGTTTGACTAGTAATGTGCCTACCACAGATGTCTGGAGATCTACCATATCTTTTACGAAGGTATGCGCCAATCCTTCAGCATAATTTATGTTTCAGTTAATCCTGCAAGCTCAGAAAATGGTTTTTTTTTCGTTGAGTTGAATTAACCCAACATGGTAAAGCATAATATTTATTTCAATTCATATTTTAACACAGTGTTTTGTAGACCCTTAGTTATTTGATTGAATAGACAGTTGGAGTATACATTAAACAAATAAACAATAAACTACTTGATTTATCAAGTAGTATGTCTACTTTGACATGGCTGGGTGGGGAATTCTGGGAATTGAAGTGCACACATCTTAGAGTTGCCAAGGGTGAAAAACACTGGCTTAACTGATGGAGGCAAACCCTATTTGATCCTCATGAAAGCCAAGATAACTAGATGTTCATCATCTGTTTCAAGGATAGATCAGGATACTTTGTTGTTTAGAATCCTTGGCTTGATTTTGACTCTTCTTGAATCTTCATAGCATTGGCTTTAAACTCATCTCACTCTTGCATTAATAAATGTTTTGATTTTCACCCAGGCTCTGCAAGAGTAGATGACCATGTGTTTGGCACCCAAGACTTCCTTTGCCTTCACAAGTTTCCTTCTCAACAGCTCCCCTGGCCATATGGATTACAACTTCTGACTTTATTTGTCTCCACTGAACTCTCAGTTGGAAATATGTCTGTTTTTCCTTGTCGAGGATTGTAGCACACTTCTCTTCCTGGTGATCTATATGATTTCACTCCTTTTAGTGCATGTTCTCTCCTTCAGTGGTGACAAACAGTAGCCACCATGAATTCAGCTCTGAGCCCTATTGGCTGGTAACATAGATAAGATGCTCTGCCAAGGGCCTGACTTTGATTCAGAGCTTTAACATCGACATATGTCTTTTCAAACAAAAAGTTCCCTGGATTATGATGCATCTGAACATTATGTAAGCCTGTTCTTCTCCCCTTTGAGGCTAGAAACCAGAGCAGAAGACTGCTCAACTCCAGAGTCCCACAAGCAGAAGACTCTTTGATAAAATTCCTTGCCTTGCTCCATTAAGAAATATGGCAGGCATGGAGGATGTAAATGTTTGGCTCTGTCCTCTGATGTCTGTGAAGCTGCTTTAGTCCTTGGTATAGGGGTTGAGCCTTCACAAAGAAAGGGAAAAGTTTGAACCCTTTTTCAACTGACTGAGCAGATGAAACCGATTCCTCTTTCTTGGCTGTCTATTCATTTTCTTGTGCAAGTTTATTGGAATCTGCTGGTTCTCCCTCACCGTGCGTTGCAGCCCCCATAGCGGCCGTGTCCAAATATGCACTCCCATAACCGAACCAAACCCATCTTCTCCTATCATGACAACCCCACTTGATGGAAGGCAGAGGAAATATTTGGAGATCTCCCTTTCCAAAGGGCCTTACATATTAATGCTACAGCTCACATTGCGATGTTACTGGCATACCACCAAGGATTTCTTATACAAGAGTAGTGAACTATGTTGTTGGGCAGGCGAAGAGTTCAAGGCTGGGATAAAAACTGGAGAGTCGAGTGTGGACAGATGCAACGCTTTCCCTATTTCCAGCGACAGGCAATAGGCAACATCTACAAATCAAAGTTGGGGAAAGATCAGCTCCTCTGTTTTTCCTGATCCATCCTCCTCCTTAGCCCTGTGTGGGGAAGAAAGACATTTTTATGGAGGTATTATTGATTAGCTAGACAGCTTGCCTTGGAAACATTTTCATCTCTCAAGTCAAATGTAGCAGTTGCCGGTTAACAATCTCTTAAACTTTAAAAAAAAGCCTAGGTGCACTTCCGTTTCCATTAGTTTGTTATTCTGCCCAGTTGGTGTGATTTATGATGAAATATTCCTTTTGAAGTTGAACCTGGTATTAATGAATGTCTATACTTTTGATTCCATTCCCAGTGCAGTTCAAAAGTTGATTCAACTGCTACGTTCAGTTTTCCATCTGGTTTTGCAAAAGGCAACCAAGGGACTAGAAACTAAATATCTACTTCAAATGCATCTTAGATGGGTGGGTGGGTGGGTGGAACCCCTGATGACTGATTATCTTAAATATCTGAGCACCGAAGATGCTACCTAGTTGAGTCATGAAGCACCTGCAAGGAAGCATCCAAGCTCAGAGAGCACCAAGGACTCCATTGTTCATCCCTGAGCTACAAATATTCTGTCTCAAAGGCTTACCTACGGAGGCACACATTTAAGGTTTCAGGTTTCCCGTACTAATGAAGAATGTCGTTAGGAGTTTTTCCCTATCACAGACTTGCATACAGCTGTCTGACTCACAGGAGCGATGCGAGGCACATGAATATCAGAATGTAATCTGCCGTGAGACAGCAACATGTTCTTCTCTCAGAGAAATCAATCCTTCTTGGGCTACAAAAAGCTTTGACCCTCATGGTTTCATTCCCAACTGTGTATCCCAAATAAAATAAATAGCAGAGAAAAATGGAAGTTGTTGATAAAGGCACCTTGTTTACTAAAGGTGGTTGTTACTGGGATGGAGTTGAAAATGATGGTCTTTGCTACCAAGTTCTCTGATCAGCAAGCTGAAGATGATTGCGTCTGTGATTTTATAGGACACCTTTCAATCTCTTTCTCCAGTGAAGAATTAGGTTTCCCTTACTCTTAAGCCTGCGGGTGAGGAGCAAACCTGACGCAGCTTAAACATCAAGCAAAGAACATCTCTCCATTTTGATTTTTGCTTCCCAACTGAGGCTGGTAAAGATGGAGCCTATTCTTTACTCTCCTATGTTTGGACATTTCCATCTTTCCAAAGGTTGAAAGGCGAGTCCCAACAGAGGACTGCTGAGGGTAGCCAATGGACCTCCCCAGACTTCAGTCTAACAGGCAGTAGATGCCATTTCTGTTTCTTCTTTGCAAGCAGGAAAGTCTATTTTTCGAGGCAAGAACGGGAATAAATCTGCTTCTCTTGATGGACTGCTGAAATTGGAATGCCCTCTAAGGATGAACTTCAACTGACAGTGACAGATCGACTTAGTTTGTTCTGTATTTCATGTGCAGCCTTTTAAGTGACCAAAATATCATTTCCATTTCATTTCCAAGAGGCAGACTCAAAAACCTGGAGGATGTGCAGATAAGTCAAGGGCTGTCAGACAGGTGGGAACGTGGCTTTCTCTACTGAATAATGTTTTGGAATCTGTTACTCAACAGAAATGTACCTGACGAGATGAATTTACAAAGTACTGTACCTGGTGAGTGAGGTATCACAGAAATAGCAGCCATGCTGCATGGACTGATACCAGAATGGCCAGTCTACCATTGATTAAGCTTTGAGAGGACTCCTTTGATT
Source organism: Acrochordus granulatus (assembly GCA_032468055.1). Classification (NCBI taxonomy): domain Eukaryota; kingdom Metazoa; phylum Chordata; class Lepidosauria; order Squamata; family Acrochordidae; genus Acrochordus; species Acrochordus granulatus. The sequence continues at coordinate 140,541 of JANHZU010002047.1, read as the reverse complement.
GCTCCATATAGAAAACCTAGAAGTTGACAGCAGCAGTAGGTAGATGACAGGTTCTTGGCTCAGGCTGGCCAGTTAGCCAGTTTCAAACCTTTCTTCAGCATGCTAAGACATTTTGGAAAATCAGGCAGCATCCACAGTCCATTATTGTATGAAAACGGGAGGTCCAGAAGAAACCGCTTCATCCCATCAACTTCATCCCCTGGCCAACAGGTTGGACTTTATCAAGCAAAGTAGACATCACACATCCAAAGCTGAGATAAAGTAGCTTCTGATACCTTCTCGCACGAGACCTTTGGCTCCTTGAAGCCAGGTGGCTCCTCATCCTTGCAATGCTGGCTGTCATTTCCCTTCCAGCATTTCTCTCCCTCCCAGATTTCCTTTCTACACTCGCTTTGCAGACCTGTCTGTACAGAAACAAGGTGACCTCTCTTAAGCCAATTGTCGTCTTAAGGGCCTCCAGGCCTTTTGCTCCCTTTAATCGGTGTCAGGATCAGTTTGTCTTAAGATATATGTCAAACATCCCATTTGTTTTTCCTTGCTGGATGCCGATAAATCATTGCCTTCATGAACACACCAGCAAAAAGAGTCTAGAGAAGCATGTTGGCAGAGAATAATACCTATAGTGGGCCATAACTCATGAGGTGTGGCAACAGGAAGGCCAGTGCTATGTGAACGTGGGTACATCTTTTTCCAGTGTGTCCTGGTTTGGGGGTCTTTAAAGGACATGGTTCTCCATCTACCCAGATGACCACAAGTGGGCTCAGGGTCACAGAAGGGCCTTCACAAAGCTGGAGTTTGACTTTCTGGTTTCAGCTCACTGGACTGGGTAAATGCTCTCCCTAACTTATGCTCTTGATTGTACACATGTAAACACATTGGCTGGACCTAGCCATTGGCTTATTGATTATGGCTATGCTGTAATTTCCAAAGGGGAGGGTGCTACCCACATTCAGAGCCAAAGATGGAAAGCCCCTGATAGAGACGACTGTAACAGCCACACCTGCTCAGTCTTGCTGTGTTGAGCCTAAATGTATTCCTTCCTATCTTGGCCCACACACCTTCCACATATTAAGGAAAAACCTTGACAAATTCAATTGGCGAGCATGGGATAGATGATATTTAAATAATTGGTATCATCAGCAAAGTTGATAAGTCTAGCAGACAGAAATCATTAAAAGTTTGATTTTAGCCAGCCAAGGTTCAATTCTTCATAGATGCAAGGAATAAATTGGTTCATGTTGCTCGAAGTGAGAACAGTTCATACAATCGCTTTTCCATATTACATTTTCATTAAGGCTGATGGAAAGACTCCCACCTGTACATTTTCTGGGTGGTGTAGTTCAAGGAAGGATAATCCAGCTTTTTCTTTGCCAGCGTATGAGATTTTTGGCCAAAATACATTCTTCCTTTTCCATTTCTAAGCCAGGCAATTTATTACCTTATAGTAAATGTAAATGTTATGCATGCGCTGAATGGCTGGTACTCCAGGTGCTTGCCCTAAATGAACATAAATAAGATGCAGTTTTCCCATTATTCAAACTGCAGTAGCAAGAGACCCATTTCAGGATTCCATATCTGCCCCCCACCCCAAAAGCACCCTCAGCTCACCGAGTGAGCTGGGAGAAGCATGCTGACGACTGTATTTTTCAAAGCCAAGAACGAAGGAAGACCAGCTCTCCTGAAATGAGGTGAATATTAATAACAGGTTTCAGCTTGCTTGTATGATCATTTCCTGCGCTTTCCTACGGGGGACTGCTGACGGTTTGTGGCACAACAGTTTATAATAATTATGGCAGTGTTTTGACAGTTTGAGTGGCACCCTCTCAACGTGGAACACAAAAAGTAGAAAAGCTGGAGGCTGCACCTAGCCAAGAGAGCAAAACTCCCCTTTTGTAATGGCTCTTGCCAGAACCCCAGTGACCACCCAGATCTCAGCGGCCCCCTGAGATGTCAGAAACAACCCATTGTGTCTTCTGCTTGTAGAGCTTGGAGGTGTTGAGAGGTGATTTAGGTGCAGTTGCATGAACATGAACAGTCGTTTTCAGGGTCTTGGGCTTCCTGAAACGGGAGGCCTAGGATTGTCTTTCTCTGGACTGCCTCGGAAATGTGTGGGAGCCCTCTGGGTGCAGAGGCTGGCTGTTGGGATTGAGCCGGTGACCGAATTTCCTGCCCGCTGGAATGCCATAGGCAGAACGGAGGAAAAAGGTCTCCGAAAGGCATGCTGCAATGTGTGGCAGAAACCCTTGGGGAACATGCTTTGTGTCCATCAGTTAAATATTTATCACCTGAATTCATATTTTATTGGGGCAACTGCAGCTAGGAAAGGTCCTCTGGTGAGGGTGGGGAGTGATGCAAGATAAAATACCATGCGCAAAAGAGTATGAGATGATTAATGAAACACATTCGCCCTGGTGAGTGAGGTATCACAGGGAATGTCAACTATATTTACATTGGGTTTTAAATATTGTTCTTACTCCAACTAGTATTTTGCTATCTGTAGTCCTCAAGGACAGATGGAAAAGATGATGAGAAGAGTGCCAAAATTTGAAGTCCTTTCCAGCTTAATTTTATACTTTGATCAGAACTATTCTTTGGGCGGGGGAACGGAGGGGAGAGGGTGTGTTTTTGCGTCTCCGTCTCTTGCTTTTTAAAAACTGCAAAGCGTGTCCTGTTTCCTAAATGTTGTCCTCAATATGAGGAAACATTTTGGACAAGAAACTCTGAAGAATCTGGGAGTCAGCATCGCGCGTTGCAAAATCATTGCAAAAGAGTCGCCTTTGGTAAACAGGCAAGCAAAAATCACTTCACTGAGGCTAGCCCCTCACGGCATCTTCTTCCAAGTGAGGATCTTCAAGTCCTGAGGGACTTTAATTCCCATGGTCCCCAACTTAACCTGGCCTGGAGGAGCCACTCCGAGAGACATGGTGCCTGTCGGAGCTTCCCACAAACCACCATTCGGGACCCCGCGCTTTCCGAACAAATCTCCACTTGGTCTCGCCTTCTGCACCAGCTGCGAAGGGACCCATCGTGCTGCTCCTGGCTCCTGCTGTGTCTCGGCATACATGGGAGATATTGGGGGACACCGTAGAATACCAGGGCCGCTTGTGGACGGGCAGGACGACCTTCTCCCATTGGGCACAGTTTTAAGAGGCCCTCTGGTGAAGCGATGGGAGAGGCCCATCCTTCACAGCTGTGGGGTCTGGGTGAGGCGGGGGCCGTGGCCCATGCGCTCCCGTAGCCCCACCCCACGGCTTCAGACCGCTCTTTCAAGGGAAGTCCAGCCAGCTTGGCGCTGGCTGCTCCTTGCAGACCCTCTCCCGAAGGTAGGAACCCCCAGGGGTCCAGGCTGCCAGCTGCCCTCTTCCATCGTCATCCTCATGCACCAGCGTTCTGCTGGCAAATGCCTGGCTGACCGAGAAGAGATATTTTTTAAGGAGTAAGTCATTTGTGTTACTTTTGGTTTTAATAAATGACACATCATTACTCTCCGTTCCCCAAAAGGGGGAGAGGCCAGAACATCCCTGCCCATTAAAAGCCACACTAATCTATAATTAGCGACTGACAGAAACTTGGCCGCGGGGCAGCCTCCTTCTCTGCCAGGAATGGCATGAAAACTGCTGCCTCGCATGACACTGGCGCTCGCTTTCCCATCGCCTTGCAAACGAAGGACGGTGCTGTGTGTCCACTTCTCTTTCCTGCTGGTTGAGTTGTATTCCCCTGCCTCCTCAGCGGGTCCCTCAGAGATCCCCATCTTGGGTACCAAGTCATCCAGCAGCCCTCTCTGCTCTGTGACAGACCTTGGGCAACGAGGATGTGTGCCAGGGGTTGACAGTTGTGAAAGAGACAGCTAGTGGGTAGCACATTTGGTGCCATTCCCTTTTTTTTTAGCAAAGCTCTCCTCAAGGTAGGGTCAAAAGAAGCCAAGATGATGACCATGATGGCGCCATCAAAGTTCCACCTTTTTTCAAATATATGCCACACATACAGTGGTGCTTAAAAGTTAGTGAGCCCTTTGTATTGTCCGTATTTCCCCATAAATATGACCCAAAATGGGATTTGTCCTCCACACAGATCCTCAGACTAGATGGTGAGAACCCCATTAAATGAACCAATCAAAAATTAGGTGAGCTTCAACGGCACCATTGCTGCTGCCATGTTGACTTTGGGGCCATACCCCAGGAGATCTTGTACCTGGCTTTGGTCTTTGGCTTCCTGTTATACCATTTCACCAGTTTACAAGGAGCATTCCCAGCAACCGTGCTTAGCTGCATGTTTACAACTACAGGAGGGCGCAAAGCAAGTTCTCTTGCTATTTTCTGAAGCATGAAGATGAGGTGGGCAGGATACCCATGTGGGTGCAGCAGATCCTCATCCATACACTGGTTGTGCAGTCCAGGGAGAGACGAAAGAAAAGCTTTTCCCCAGGTATTTGTGATAGGATTCTGCACTCTGTGGGGAAATTAGGCTTCATCCCTTGATGCCCCTGCTGCCATGAAGCTTCAGTGTGGTCCACTGGTCCACTTTGTCATTGCTACCATTGTCCCACAGCCCAGAATGCTTTGTTTGATCTGCTGATGCTCCAGATAGAAATGGAACAAAGTTGATAATTTTTGAGTTTACCAACAAGGGTGATTTCTGCACCATCACGTGTGATTGCTGTGATACTTGATTATTATTTATTTATTAGTTTATTAATCAAATGTATATAGGTGTCCATCTCCCCCAAAGGACTGTGCTTACAACAGAGCAATTGTCTGGTCTGTCATGAGTCCAGGTGACGCATCTCTCAGATAAGTCCTCCAAGCTGTTTTAGAAAGGATTGCTAAAGGAAGAAAGTAGATTTCAAATCACCTTTTAGTGATACCGACAGAAGAGGATATTGGTGATTCTTCGGCAAGTTGCTCGCAGTATTGGAAGGCAACTGATACAGAGCGCGTTCCTGTATCGCACCTACACACATGCTGCCACCTCTACATAATTCACGTGGATATCATGAATTGCCCTAGAGACTTCTGCAGTCCTGCTTCATACCACTGACACCCCTCTTCGAGTGAATGGTTGGCTGGGGTATCTTGGCTGTGGAAGTCTGTTCTTCTCCCAATGGTGGTTTTGGATAGAAAACCACAGCATGTCGGTTTATTGGCTGTTCGGATGGAAAATTCCACTTCTGTCCAGCTTTCTTCTTCTTATCTGCTTGGCAAGAGAAGCCCAACCATTGTCGTTACCGGCCTGCCAACCTCTGCTTCCTTTCTCAGAAGAGAGCGCGCTGCCCCACGCCAAAAAACCGGTTAGCATTCCTCCGACGTTTCCTCTCTGAAACCGTCTCTGTGTGCTGCACTGCAGCAGACATGTGGCTTCACAAGAATGTCCACTGATTTCCCATTGGACAAATTAGCCGGACACCTTGGCTGTGAATGTTTTTGGGATTTGCCAGAGGTTTAGATTCATAGACATGTCATGGCCTGGCTGTGCCATTAAACTCTTGGCGTGGGACTTGCACTAAAAACGATAGAGGATTTGTTCAGTCTGGAACTATTTATCACAACGGGATGGAGTTTCATAATGCATACAAGAGGTTGGAACGGCAAGGAACCTAATTTCTTGATGTGAGCGTGAGCATGTTTGAGGAAAAAGCAAGCAATAAAGAGAGTCTTATTCATCGTGCCATCTAAGCGAAAACAGGCAAGGGGTGTTAATAATAATCCTGCTAGTCTTTTCCAAGGCCATCGCACCACTGGTAATGTGTCAGAGAGCCATAAATACACAGGCAGATATTCTAGTCTTCCAAAGTTAAATTAGACACAAAGTGGAGCCTCTGGCTCCAGTCGGGTCTTGTGAGGAATTGCTTAGCAAATGCTGTATGTGAACAGTTCATTCTGCATCTCAGATCTAGATTTTTATTGAATTATTCTGAGCACATACAAGAAAAATTGCCCATTTTAGAAAATAATGTTCCGTTATTAAGATGTTGCAAATCATTTCTGTTTCCTGTTTGATTTTTTTCTGATTTATTTATGTTCATTAGCTTATACTCAGCTGCCTTCTAAACAGACTTGCCAGTTTTCCTGGGGCCCTTAAAAACCACACATTTTCTGAACTGTGGCCACCTAATACAAGCTTTTCTTACTGCCTGTTAGGATTCCTCCTTTCTCATGGGTTCCCATCAATGCTTGTCTTCTTCTTTTATTATTTCAGAGGTGCACAACTTCCTCCAGTTGGGTTGCATTGGGTCTTTGGCTGACATCTTAGCAGTTGTCCTCTCACATGTACTGGGTGGGACCAGGACAAAACTAAACTTGGTTTCATTTCTATTGCCACTTAATTAAAATTAAATGTAACCCATATGAGTATTTCCTGGTCATAGACTTGGGATTTTGATAGTATTTGGATTTAATGCCAAAAACTGGTTTTGGAGTATTCTGAGAAGTTAGATCAGGCATGTCCAACCTTGGCAACTTTAAGATGTGTGACTTCAACTCCCAGAATTCCTCAGTCAGTTGCTAGCTGGGGAATTCTGGGACCTGAAGTCCACACATCTTAAAGTTGCTAAAGTTAGACACCCCTGGGTGAGATGGTTAAATATTCAGTCCTGTCACTAAAGTTTCATTCCAATTATTTTGGAATATTAGAGAGAAGTGAGAATATTTATTACAAAAATAAAAGCCAACAATCTGATGGAAATTCAAACTGTTTTACAACCTTGATGCTTATTTACTGGCCTGGGACTCTTCTCCTACCATTCAGGGTTCTTAAGAAGGAGAAAGAACCAAGAATAGGAACACCACTCAGAATCCCTTGTGTGTGTGTTGTGGACAGAAAGCAAACAGAATCAATCATTGCTGGTTTAAAGTTGTTTTGAAAACATAAAGTTGTAGGTTTCACCCGTCCAGTTGTGTCCGACTCTAGGGGGCGCGCTCATCTCCGATTCAAGCTGAAGAGCTAACGTTGTCCGAAGACGCTTCCCTGGTCATGTGGCCAGTGTGACTATACGCTGAGGCGCACGGAAGGCTGTTACCATCCCACCAATGAAGCGGTACCTATTTATCTCCTTGCCTTTTGCTTGCTTTCGAACTGCTAGGTTGGCCGGAGCTGGGGCAAAAAATGGGAGCTCACTTGGTTATGCGGCGGCCCTTGGGTCTCAAGCTCGAGCCGCCGACCTTCTGGCCAACAAGCCCAAAAACATAGAAAAGTGAAAATTGGCAACCTGAAAACAAGAATAAATTTCATATCTGGCAACGGCTCTCTCCAAGAAGTTAATTTTTATGGCCATTGATTTACAGCAAAATGAAATTGGGCTTTTGCCTCGGAAAATAAAGCACATGCTATGTGGATCCTGGAATTATCCCTGTTTAGTTTCCACCAGCCTCTTCCAAGAGGCCAGTTTCTGGACGGGTGCTGCAGCTGCTTCCTTCGCCACCCTTAACGGGGCGAGCGAGCAAGATCCTCGCTGCACTCCCTGCTTTTCTTTCTCTCCTGAAATTAGGATTGATGCTCTGAAATGCCATCAGCAGCTCTGGCCAGAGAAGCCACGCATGGTGCCTCAGAATGCTCGTATGTGGCTCTGAAGTAGCAAGCCAGAGGGTACAACGTAGGCTGCCATTCATCCTTGCAATTTTTGGGATCCTGAACTCTCACTGTTGATCAGTGGCCAAGGAAGATGACTCCAAAGGGGAAAAGAATGAAAAACCAAGGGATCAATGCTCTCCAGTGCTTCACAAAGCATGATCTCACCATTGTTCTTTATAACAACCCCATATGGTAGGCGTGGCAGCATTGTTATTCTGGTCTCCCTTTTAATTCAACACAGACTTTGGAATAAAGCTCTCCTAGAGGGATCCAAGGACCAGAAGATAAGGGTGGAAGATGGACATTTAGGAAGACTCACGTTTGGGTGATCCAACTTTCAGCGGTGAGAGCCTGATTAATCCGAGACTTGCCCAAACCTCTAGAGGAATCGTAGTTTGTTTTGTTTTCAAGCAGATTCTGCTAAACATCAACATGTTTAGTTTTGGAAGCTGAAGCTTTGGGAACATTTTCAGAACATTTTCCCAGCTTCTAAACAGACCCCATTTTGAAAATATTTTTTTATCGTTCTGCTCTTCCATCTCTTCCTGGCTCTTTTGGGATTGATGTCACCTGTCAGAGATTATATGGTTACGGTGATAATGTCATGGCATGTTGCAGCCAATTGGGCTTAGCTAAGGGATAAGGCCTTGGAGCCAAAGGCAACTGGGAGTACCAAAGGCTGCTTAAATGAAGATGGGTTATTCCATCCAGGCAGAGCTCCAGTTGCTTTCCCTTCCCTGGTTTTGGCAAGAGTTCTCAACCCTTCGGGGTATCGTTTCTGAAATATTGCTCCGCACTGTTGCTGAAAGAAGTCCCTCTTTTGGCACAGCTCAGCTTATTTTCCTGTTATATATTTGGAGGGATGCAATTGGAAAAAGCCAAGATAAAAAAAGACATTGCTGCTGATTGAGGCAGTCATTCTGTTCTTGGAAACCACAACTGTCCCCCCAGAAAATACATTTAGCAGGAAGGTTTGGGCAGTTGAGATGATCGTCTTCATTCAAGAGGAGCCAGGGAACACCTTCCTGGAAACTGAAGCATGGAAAGCAATGTGAAGTGGTAACTAATTACAACTTTCCATATGGGATTGACAAAGACTCCTGGATAGGAGTTGAAATGTTTCCCTCCAACATCTAATAATAAAATTCCAGTTGCCTTTTGAAAAAAACTTTGCAAAATTTTTGTTGTGATTTTGCTGCAAGACATGACCTGGATTAATGAGAATATACGTAGACATTTAATTTCAACTTCCCTCTGACCACGTCTACAGATGCATTTTGTTTAGCTTCATGAGCCTTTTGTCACCTAGCGGGGTAATGAAATAGCTGCAAGCAGACAAGCTCAGCGAGCACCAAGGACCTCTGTCTACATTGCCCACCTGATAAAGTGGTTCAAATCTCAACCTGGCAGCTGAGGACTTTTCATTAGCAACTAGTTAAGGGCCTCTTCCATGGGGGAATATCTCCCTTTGTTGTCCTTAGCAAAATGACGACGTTTCTGTCTTCCTCATCCAGAACATTAAAGAAACCCACATACTTATTTCTTAGGTTTAATTCCTGCCTTTCAAAACTGCGTGTAAATGTTTTCTCTCCTCCCCAAGCAGAGAGGGATCTGACTTCTACTTATTGGCTGCTGGATTAGGCAAATCACTCACCTGTGTCATTGCCATCCTCTGGGGAGGACATCTGGAATGCCTTGAATCGTTTCAGTCGCTTCATCCAAGAGGGACCCTTGAAGACAGCGTCGAAAACAGGCCACCAACGCAACCAAGAAGGCAGAGTGGCCCTGCGGGACGGAGGCATAGTGCACAGGAAAAACCCTAAAGGTTCCTCAGAGGGGCCAGGATTCTGGACAGCTACGCCTGCAGCCTCATCTAACAGGATTTTTCTTCTTGGGTAAGTCCTCTTCTCTCTCCCCGCCACTTTCCCCATATAACGAAGCCTTGTTGAAGTTCTTCTCGTGATTTTTTTAAAAAAATAACAAAAGCAAAGCTCCTTTTCCCTCCTCGGGCCACCAGGATGGCACCCTGCAAAGAGTCCACAAGGGGCCACCATTGAAAAGGATTTCCCCTAAGTTTGCGTCGCTTCTCAAAGTCTTCATTGCCCCACTGGATTGATGTGGGTATGGCAGGGGCAGAGAAGGGTCCTTCTCTCTCCTGCTCCCTGATGACCTTAAACCGAAGAAGCCGTGCATCTTTCTGAATGCCAAGCAGGGACTCCACCACGGAGCATCACTGCCCGAAGAACCGATTTCAACTTTCTACCAACTGCCTTGACAGTCAGGTGGCATCTAGGATGAGCTCAGAGGACTGGCTTTTGACTGTTTGCATGCCCAGATTGTGGTAATTTTGCCAGCTCCACCAGAAAGAACCAGACCAAAGCAATTCCATAGGAAGGCTAAAGCTGCTTTCCCTGCCATTGGCTACAATAACAGAGACGGTGCTGAGTGTTCCCACCCCCCCTTATACTTCACTGATTAGGGGGGCGCCTGTCTGAGCCAGACCTTACGTTGTAGCTCTGGATTATGAAACTGCTTCAGCCCCTTTTGCCTCAGCAACAGTTCCTGTTTATGTCCACCAAGGTCGTTTTCTGACTCTCTACTGAGATCCATCCCTGGAAACCTCTTTCTCCCAGCAGTGGGAAGTACCAAAATGCTTGGAAGAGTTGGGGACCTCTTGAGGTCCATTCATTTTGCAGCTGTCTTCTGTCCTTACACACCAAACATGTTTAAGTGGCACACACGCGTGCCTGCATACTCATGGGCCATGAGCGCACCTGATTTCTCCGCATGGCTGCCACACTTTCCCAACCCGTTTGCCCAACTCTGATTCCTGAGTGGCACGGCTGAGTCTCCTCCCTGGGTGATGGCAAGCGGAAGAGGATGGACAGGAGGCCGAGCTGAAAAGGAGGTCTCCCCATTCCTTTCTGACTGTTTATGGCTTTCGATGTTATTTACAGCTCTGTTTGCGTGGAGAGGCCCAGTCCTGTTTTGAGAAGGAAGCCAAAGTTTAAAACTATCTTGGGCGAAACCACCTCTCTGGAGAGAGCATATACAAGTGTATGGCTTATTTGTCACCAACAATGTCCTTGGCTGCAGCTGACGTGATGCGGAGGCCCCATCTTGGCCTGGAGGAGAGAGGAAGATTTCTTTCCAAGAAACACTCCTTGTCTGGTTCACTGCTAGTGGGGTGGGGGTGGAGAGATGGGATTGGGGGTTGTTCTAGCAGCCTTGCTCAGTGCAAGCAAAAGCAGATAGATATTAATGGATATTGCAAGGTTAGACAACAGGTATTCAAGCCTTTGAGGCAGAGAAGATAATTGGGGCTGCAGAGTTTGAACCCTCATCAGTTAAATCAATTGATCAGAGAATGTTTTACTGGCAAGCTCCAGAAAGCTTTGAATTTACCCTTCGGGAGACCACAAGTAAATTTCTGCTTTTTAAATAATTGCACAAAGAGCCTCTTAGATTTGACTGTCTTTGACTGAACTTTGCATTTGGCCTTAAAACAGATGTGCTGCAATTGTGCCGTTGGCTTAAAGGTGGAGGGGCTGTGAGTAAAACTCCTAGTATCCTAGTAGGAAGCGGGCTGCATTCTTCGCTGGACATGCCAAACGGGAAAGGGAACATGGAGAAAGGAGGCATTACCTTCTAACTGGACAATGTAAACTGGGCATCCTGGAAGCTCATTTCTTGAGGTGTGTTTAAATCAAAGCTGATTTCCAAACTTGAAGGAGGAAGACAAAAAAGAGCCAGAGAAGCCTGTCCACTGAAGGCCTTCTTTTGAACTGCAATGGGAGGGAAGTCCCCACCTGGAAAGAAGAGGGTACAGAAGCCCAGGGGAGAGCCTAAACCTCTTCTGGGGCAAGCAGTCCCTCAGTGACACCTCAAGGAAGGCTGGTCTGGTCTGGCCGTCTGAGCAAGCTTCCTTGCAGATCCCCTTTTGTTTTGGAAGTAGCTGCCATAAAACCAAATCTGGGACTGAATTTGCCTCTGGGAAGCATCCTGGGCATTCAGCCACATGCAGTGTAGAAATGACATCTCAGCAGTCAACTAATATTGTCCTGCGATTTCCACCCTTAGCTGGGGATTGTGGCAAGCCATCTGTTCCTGCATTTGGTGTTGGAAGAAAGAAAAGAATATGAAATCTGTAATTAAGGGGGGCCCTTTCACTCCCCCTCCCCTCCTACCTCCACGGTTAAATGTGAACAGATGTTGGAGACATCCTTCCTTACAAATGGCAGGATAACAGCTCTGTGATAGTGACTCTAAAGTGGTGGCTGGGGAGATGTGAATCTTCCGGTGGATGTTGAATGTGGCCGAGACCGCAGCATTCCTCAGCTTGGACGAGAATTCGGCATTCGTGGGCCACTTAAGGACAGGGGAGTGCAATGGCAGGTCCTAGAGCACCAACTTTTGCACAGTTAAAACTGAGTTTGCATCAACCTTCTTGGAACGGCTTTGGGTAACTGTGGAGCAGTACAGGAGTGCTAAATGTTCACTCCAAGTTGCTCACCGGGACTGACAGGAAGGCCATTTACTCCCCAGTAAGATGTTTAAAGGGCTCTGATTCTAATTCCAGGCTGATCCAAGAGCTTTAGAAGAAATAGCCAACGATAGCTCAGCTCTCCATGAAAATACGCAGTCCCCTCGGAAACCTTCTAAGATGGTGCCCGTCACCACCACATCCGGGGCCAGTAAATTCCCTGCTTCAATCCTGTATGTCTCTTCCTGACCCTAAATGCGCCTAGGTTTAGCATCAGTGGATGGGCCCCAGTTCTAGCCCTGGGAAACAGGAAGAAAATGTTCCTACTGGGGATGTTTTTTCACCACTCAGCTGCCTTTGATGCACCTCGTGGTGCTCATCTTTTCTCATAGGTGATCTGGTCTGGTTCCGGGTTGCAGCCCAGACTGATAGAGGTTGTCTCCCACTTCACCCGGAGGCCCCAAGTTAGGAGAAGGAATGGTAGAACGAGGGCAGCAAAGAAGTGGTGGGGTCCGGCTGTTGTTACAGACTAGGACGTCTGCATGCATCTTCCGTGTGCATCTCCAACATGCCACGAAACCTTCTTTTCCTTTGCCGCTTTGCTGGACCCTTCCGGTGGCCTCGCTCTCTCAAACTTGCAATTTCGCAAATGTGCAAACTGATCAGTTGCACGAGTTCGATTTCATCTAAAAGGTCTGCATTTAGAGCAATTATTATCATTGTTGGATGCAGAGTCATCCAGATGTTTAGACTGCATTTGGCATTTTTATCTACCTATCAAATCCTTCCCGAGGACCGGAAAGAGGCAGATGTTATTGTTGTTATTCGATGTTCTTGAACTGGGCTGCCAGGCGGCTGTTTGAGGAAAGAAGGTTGCTTTTTTGTAGAAAATGTTTTAGATGCTTTTTCTTTTTGGCTCCGCCACCACATGTCAGCTGAGGACAAGGGCAGGACGGGACTGCACCGGCTTCCCCTTCCTCTCGCTGTATTGTGGTCTCTTGTGTCCACCTCTACCAAGATTGAATCGAATGGGCCGCAAGTCCAGCTCGCAGTGAGGCCTCTGGCTCTGATTCCAGAGTGTCCTGAAATCTGGGAATGTCTAAAGCCAAAAGCAAGGGACAGAGGTCTTTTGCAGCAGGAAGAAAAAGCATTCGCGCTGGCTTGCAGCTAGCTGGTGCTGGGCATCGGCTGAAACCGCAGCCTTCAGGGTTCGCAGATCACGTTCTTTGGCTTTGCAGAGCAAAAAGCTGCTGGGACGGTGAGTTATCCGGAGGGGGGAGAATTACCCGAGGCAGAGGGCTGTGAGACCGGCCGCCTGCTTTGCGCCCAAGCATCTTCCGGTAACAGTGCAGGGGCCAGTCGGTCGTAGCCGTTGGAGAGTGGGCAAGAGGCTACGGCACGCGGCCCTCTAGCGGAGATTCCAGGAATGGGCTTCCAAGTCCACTTTCCCCAACCTGGTGCCCTTTCGACAGGCCAGATTGCAACTCCCATCATCCTGTCTAGCCCAGCCTAAGGATGATGGGTGTTGCAAGCCCTGTGCATCTACAAAGGGCTTTAGGATGGCAATACGGAGTCCTACCAGGTTGAACCTAGGCAAAAAGAAGGCAAGATTCATTAAAAGAACGTTTCATCTTGGCATGCCTGGCCATCTGACAGCCTGTCTCTGAGATGCTCTTGAGGACAGCCCCCCCCCCAGAAAAGATGCAGGATATTAAATATTGAGTCTATACAGGTAATCCTCGACATGATCACAACTGGGGCGAGCATTTCCATTGCTAAGCCAGGGCATTGTTACATGAGCTGCACCCGATTTGATGATTTCTTGTACCATGTTTGTTAAGCAAATCCCTGTAGCTTTCAAGTGAATTGGATGGTTGTTAATCTGGCTTGATGAGGGATGAACTTCCAGGAGGCTCGAACTCTTCAGAATCCTTAGAAATGAAGACTGTACTTTTCTTATTCTGCAAGAAATGCGAGGGCGTGCATGGGAGGGTAAGATCTTGGTGGATTTTGGCCAGTCTGGACGTGAATATTTTCTTCATTTTATTTCAGCCAAAGAGACTTGAGGGTCACCATATCCTGGCTGTTGGTGCTGTTGCACCTCGATGCAATGTACAGATAGCTCCTTCGTGAAGTTGGCTAGGCGATCCACCGGGTGGGCTCCATTTGTGCAATCTGAACGGAAAGCAATAATTCAAAAAGAAGACTTGGAAGAGGATTGTGAGAATATCTTTGTTTAGACAAAAGGCAGCCAACTTTTGCTGAAAGGAAAGGCAGACAAGCCCACTCGCTTTTGGAGCGCCTCGGGATGGTTGTGCACCAGAGACGGGCCGGCTCGCGAGAGCTTCGCCTTGTCTGAAAAACGCTCCTGCACTGCTAGGCGTCAAGTCCTTGCTCTCTGGACAGCAGATGCAGCGCTGTCAGAGGGAGGCGGTCAGAGGGAGGTCCCTAAATGTCAAGAGGGACCTGCAATCACAGCGCACTCCTTTTGTGCATGCGATGCATGTAAACAAGGGCGAGATGTTGATTGCTGCGGAGGACCCCTATCTTTTTAACCTCGGCGGCGCTGTCCAGATTGAGTAGACAGGGCTCACACTGGGGCTGGAGTCAAGCACAAGTGCTCTTTAGGAAGATCTGGGGTCAAAGACGAAATTCTGAAGACTTAAAATCTTGAAATGTATCAATCACATTTCTAAACCGTCCATTTCCCTCAAAACGATGGTCATTAATCTTTATTTGTGTATCTGTGATGATTCCACAACTTCTTCTCCATTTAAGCATCACGCTGGCTTAATTTCCTTCTCCTTTTATTCTATTCATTCAGCTGAGAGCTGGCTTTCTTTATGTCCCTTAAGTTTATACGTGCATGTGATTTGTTAACATAAAATATACTTTCATTTTTAAATGCTGGCACAAGTGTTTTACAGAGCTATTCTTTGCTTCTCATCTTCTCCCAAGTGAGCATTATTTTATTACTTTAAAAATAATCATATGAAGTATTAATGTTACTCTATTAAAAATGTTTATAGTACTTCAAAAGCACAGTCTGAACAATTTAAAATCATGTTCCTACTGTAGATTTTCTGCCACTGGTGTTAGCTCTGGGGTTTGTTAGCCAGCTCAGCTCTATGGTCCTAGCCAAACTTGGTTGACCGAAGGAAACTAGCTGGGATGGTAGTCCCTCTCTCTCTCAGTCCATCCCATCGCACAAGGTTGTTGTTGTTGTGTGAAAACAGGAGGCAACAGCATGAGGAAGAGGAAGAAGGAGGAGAAAAGAAGAAAGAGAAAGAAGGAGGAGAAAGAGAAGGAAGGAAGGAAGGACCATTAGGAAATTTCCAGGAGTTAAAGGATACATAGAAAAGTTTAGGAAAACATCCTCCGCGAAGAAAGTTTTCACTTGCCAAGAAAACTACAGGAAGGTTTGCATGAAGTTCCCAGATGTTGAGTTCAACTCTGAGGAGAGATCATAATCCTTTAAAGACTTGAAAGCTCCTAGATGCTTGGTGGGAAGAAGGGGTAGTTCATTATTAAAATGTTTTAACTGCTGCGGCAATAAAGCGCTCGTTTTAAAAGAAGAGATAAAAATGAACTTTGCGTCAGTTCGTGGGAGGATGGGTTCAACCATGAGCTTCTCGGGATTGCGACGAGGAAAGCGAGCTGCAAATTGGGGCAGGGGGCTGAGGAAGGGGGAGACCTTTATTTCTGACGTCCGGCCGGTTGGAGCCAGCCGCCCATCTTCATGAACTCGCGTGGCTCTTCCCACGGCTAATGCGTTGCTTTCACGTGCAGATTGGGGCTTTGGGGTTTGGGGGAGAGTTGCAAGGACCGCGCCGTTCCTCCGGGCTGTCTAACCATGGAAGGAGGGAGCTGGGAAATAACCCCGCAGAGCCTGGGTCCGGCTTGTGGACGAAGCGGCCTAAGGTCCACCCGGGGCTCCCCTCGCCTCCCAGGAGCAGTGGGCAGAGGGGGCCCAACGTACGAAGCCAGCGAGCAAAAAAGTGCCCGTGTCGAGCACAACCCGTATTTTCAGTTGTGGGGCAGGGCCCACACTGGATCCAATCCATCATATTTGCTTAGATGGGGAGGCTGGGCCCTGCAAGTAGAGGGGGCTTTAATTTTCTCCCTGCAGGGGTTTGTGCTAGATGGAGGAGTATTTACTTTAGCGAAGCATCTCCTTCCAGAGTCTGGAAGGATTGCGTGGAAACCCAGTTTCACCCACATTGTGTTTTACTGGTAAGAATGAAGATTAGTGGCCTTTGAGAGGTCCACACACAACCTTCTGAATTTCTTTATTTCCACTTGTTATGATTGGCACCCCATCTCCTGTTCTTTTTGCAACTTTGCCATTTGTCAGCCTTAATGTGCATCTGAGACTTGACTGGGACAAAATTGGCAGGAGAAAACTGGCTGGGAATTGGGTACCTTTAAAATTTATTCTCTACAAGGGGAAGCTGCGCACAGAGCATGAAATGAAATGCTCCTAATCAGTGACTAAGAGCTGCAATTTATGTGACAGGATGCTACATTACCAGGAGGGCTCGCTTTGGTAACCAAAGACAGAGCTGTTTCAGGTTTCAGCTTGTTTGGAGCAAATTGTGCTCAGTTTTGAAATTTCCTGCAAAGGAAAGAAGAGAGCTTCCTGGCTCCAGGAAGCAATGCAAGCTTTCTGTAGTTCTAGGTCAGTTTCAGATGCAACCAGAGATACGGGAGAGGGGCGAGAGAGGGAATGACCCTAGTTCCCTGGCCTCCCAAACTTTAGGAGCAGAAAGTGGCAGGTTTATTTCCTGCTTCCTAGAAAGGGCTAACGAACAAGCGACAGAGAAGACCCGTCTTTGCAAAGGTGCCTGGAGAATTAATCAAGCAGCAGTAAGTTTTTGGGCTGAGCATCCGTGGTCCAGTTTTATTCTGGTCTGATGTTTCTGACCGGGGCTGCTCAGCCCGTAAGCTCATTGCTACTTTGTGGAAATCTACCCCAGTGTATTTCTTCAAAGTTGTTTGCTCACTTGTTTGTTTGTCAGCAGTGGGCTGAAGGACAAGCAGTCTGCTCTGGCAGAGGACAGTTTCCGGTGGAACCCTTGGCGCTTTCTTGCGCTCGGTGGTCGGGTTGCAGATGCCGGAGCACGGATGACATTGCCTGCGTAAGGGGAGCATCTGTTGGGTCTTCAAAGGTGGCCCAGAGATGGTGTGGCCTGCAGGCAAACGGCGGACTCATCTGGTTGGGCTGGGCAGGGGCACGCTCGCCGCACGGCTGGAGAGCTGATGTTCTTGGGAAGCCCTTGTTGGCTCGTGGAGCAGCCTCCGCTGTAGATCGAACAGGCAGCTCCAAAACAAAGGCACGTCTGCATCTACTCACTGTCGCCCGAGAAAACCAGATCCGTTTTTCGCGGAAGGGTGCTGGCCAGGGGCGAGGGGAATTTCTCGCCACAGGCTGAAAGGGTTTTGCTGGTTTCAGGAGCAGCGTTTCCACTTTCGGGGCTGGCAGACCAGGCCCTGGGAGTCTCAGGCCTTGGAGAGAGGGATGTTCTCCTTTTCCAAAGAACTCATACGGAGTGCCAGTTCTTCCTGCTCAAGTTCACATCATCTGGGCCCTTTAAAAGGACATCATTGAGGGAGCCGAGCTTAACGGATTGTTTTTCAGGGACTTAAGTGAAGAAATGGATTTTTACGCAAATAAAGGGAATGTGTCTTCTTTGCCCAGATTATATGTTGAAATTTACTGGAAACTTCCTGGCTTAAAACATAAAAAAAAAATCAAAAGAGCTTCTAATTTTCAAGGAAATAATATTCAGTTATCTAACCTCAAACCATAGCGGAGAAAAATTCTGACTCAGTTCTTTGATTGACCGCTTGATTACATTTAGGTCTTCCTTGGTTTACCTATATATTATTCCTGTAACCTTTAATTGGACAAAATGGTGCATCATAGGGCAAGGGTTTTTGAACCAAGGTACCTCAAATTGGCTAGCTTATACAGTGTGTCCAAAATCCAGGATCCATGACCCCCATGGAACAAACATTTGGCAAGTTTGTGGTCGCTTCAGTGCTGCCACACTGCTGTGCTGCTGCCCAGAGGTTCAGTAGACTGATTCCACTCTGGCCCTCCAGAGGTCAGGTAGCCCATTCCCACCTTTGGTCACTGGAGATCAAGTAGACCAGCCCACCTACCCTCTGAAAGCTGGATAGATTGGCCCCATCACTGGCTGTTGGAGGGCAGTGAACTGGGAGAAGACATCATCTGAAGGGGAAACTTGATGAAATACAACACCACACAAGACAGACAGACAGATAAGTCAGTCTGGTAACATGCATGGAAATAATATGGCAGCCCTTGGACAGACGAGATACCTGAATCTCACACTTACACTATCAGGAAAAGGCAGGCAAACCTTGTTGGCAAGGGAGTCAAGATAGGTCAAGATGGCACCTTCCATCAGACCCCATGCCTTTTTACATCTGTTGCGTGTGCAATGGCTTGGGGCCACCATTTTTTTTTTATTGCTGCCTCCTCCCTCCCACAGACACCTCAGTCAGGCCACCAATCAAATCTTGATTCCGGTCAGAGACCAGCATAATGGGCACCTCTACTTATAGATGGTACTTAACCAGCTGCACCTTGATGCTTTGGACAGTTCTGTGATCTTGCAAACCCGCCAGCCTCTTTGATACGCGGAACACAGCCCTGAACTGAAAGCCTTTGGACATGCTGCCTTCTCCCCCGTCTGCAGAATTCATCCAGAAGCCATCGATCACCGCCGGAGCTGCATTCCATCCCCAGCCGAGAATGTCCTTTTCTGTGTGCGCTGGAGGAACCAGAGGGAGTTGGGGAGAGGGGCTGCAAGAGGAGTTGGAAAACAACAGTCTGGACTGCTTTTTGGATGATGCCCAATGCAGATGAGGGAGGTTAGCTTGGACAGAGAAGATGGGATCGTCTTTGTTCCTTTCCCCACATCCGTCCGTCCATTCTCCGAGTGAAGGAAATGGCGCAAGTATCTCAGCTGGAGGTCTTGGAGAATGTGGCCCTTTTGCTGAGCCTGAGAAGGGAGGCTCGGCAGTGGCGCTCGCTCGCTCACGCTGACACATGCGCGCGCGCGCACAGCCGCAATGTGGCAGTGTGCAGCACGGGACCGGCCTCGGCAGTTGATGGGCTGCGTCTTGCTCGCTCCCAGCCAGGCCGGCGGGTGTTTCCTCCGGCTGTGCTGCCGCCTGCTCCTCGCCCGCCTCGCCTCGCCTCACTGAGGCTGCGAGAAAGCCGCCACGTGGGAGTGGACATCCGCCACGCTTTCAAGGTGCGTGTAGGTGCGAAGAGCCAGCAGGGAGTCGAGTAATTCGAGGAGCTCTTTCTTCCACCTGAGAAGGGGAGGTTTGGAGACGCGCCTGAAGGCAGTTTTCCGAATGAGAAACCTGGAGGACAAGAGCGGCTGCATCTCTCCAGGAAGGTGTGACCAGACACCAGTTTCTTTTGCGACGCAGCTTCTCAGAAGTGGGCAGAAGAGCAGATCCATGCCACTCCGTGCCACTTGCTTAGGGCTCTACCCGGGAAGAAACCTGGTTTACGACTCCGACTAGTCAGAAGAGAAGCTGAAGTCCCCATTCGTAGGCAGGGCTAAATCAATTGTCATCGTCTGGATTTGTTTATTTGCTCACAGGGCTCCATTCTTATTCGGTCCAGTAAGCAATTTTTTCCTCAGTAGATTATGGGAATCTAAAGGTAATACAGAACTGCATATAAATAAATATGCTAACTGGCGCGCAAGCAGTATAAAACAGACGGAACAAACAGCTGTCGGAGTGGCGTGGAGATCCAGCTGTCTGGGTATCAGCCCTTGAAGACAGAGAAGGCCAAGACACAGCCTGGAAAGCCCATCTGAGTTCCTCTCTGCTCCACCTTATACCTAACAAAATCAAGGCGGGGTTGTTTGGAGTTTCTTTCTTACCCTTTCTTCTTCCTTAGCGCTGAGAAATCCTTTCTGGAGGTTTCCCCTTTTTGGTTCACCCCTTCCTAAGACCAGGCTTACTTTCCTTCACATTTGTTGTCTTCATTTGGTCCCAGAAATCAGCGGGGTGGATGGTGAATGTCCGTCCAGCTGCTCACACTGAAATCAAGAGGGGAGTGATCCCGGCACATGGGCCACGAGGCTCACAGATAACAGTCTGACTTCTAGTAATACCACCAGTGATCCACACAATACACCTAATTATGCCAATAATTGGCATAATGTTGCTTACTGTGTCACTTCCCACTTGCCTTCATAGAATGTGCTAACCCTGGTTAGCATTTTCTTTGCGTAAATTTCTTTGGCACAACTCAAGGCCATTTTGTTACTTTATGGTTCAGGGCCTTGTGAAAAGACACGAGATAAAATTCAGGAGCCAGGTTTTGTGTGTGGCGAAGACTTAGGACTGTCAGAGGCACTTCAGGTCGTTGCTCATCTGAATACTGAAACAAGGAATTGTTGTGGTCGAAGCAGGAAGCCCCTTCCGCCCAACTTCTCTTCACCCTTTTGTGTTTCTACAAAAAGTGGTGACCACGTTCAAAATATGGGAGTGGGTCTAAGTCTCCATCCTTCCTTTGAGATGTAGGAACCTGGTGAGGAGCATCCTCTCTGCAAGCTCCTCTCTGCTTGCCATATTCCATGAAAACGGTCTGCTAAGTCCTTGGCGTAGAAACTGCTTTCCATCCATTCAGACTAGGTCTAGGTCAGCCTGACTGACAAGCCCAGGAAGTCAAGGTCTTCCCTGCACCTGCTATCCGAGACCCCTTCTGACCGCAGATCCTCAGAGTTAGGTTCCCACTCAGACAGTTGCATGGCAAGATTAAGAACAAACTGGGTTATGTCGCTCATGCTGGTTCTCTGCTTGGTGAATTTAAAAAACATTCATACAGAAAAAGTCAAAAATGTTCTCCGAAGCTGGAACATGTTTGTACACATCTTTCCTGACAGAAGCGTTGTTACTGAGTTACTTTCGCTAAGAGATGTTTCCCTGAGAGTTTTCCACAAGTACCTCTATTTTTGTCCATGCTTGGTTCTGCAGACATCTTCCTTCCTACAGTTTTAAAATTGTTATTCAAGCTGTGGACTGCAAATTCTGGAAGAGAGAACGTGATCTGGGGAGCAAGCTGGTATTAAAATTCAGACCAAATGTATTTATCCTTCTTCCATTCCAAAGTAAAATCTGTCTGAGAAGCCTCTAGACCACCAAGACGGTTTGACCCCCGATCTGTAACATCTTCAGTTGTGGCTCTCCTTTTTGATTTCTGTTTAAATCCCTTCTTAACAGCAGACAACATTCTGTTTGTGAGGTCCTGTCCAAAGAAAATGTTCATTTTGTTGGCCGTTCCTGGATATTTTATTTCAACCAGCAACTAAACTGTAATTTAAGTACTGAGAGCAAAGAAGTCTTGGAAATCTGACTCTTGCCCAGGAATGCAAATAGGAGGAGGCTGAACCAAAGAAGAAGCAGGTAACAGGTGCTCTTTCCTTGCCCATGATCCAAGAGAAGCAACTGGTGTTCCAGGTCTGCTCACATCAACCCCAACCTTTCCTGGTTTAGGTCCTGCTTGGCATCGAGTTCAGATATCTCCAGAAACCTGGTTGAGAAACCTTGGGCAATGCCACCAGAGACAGATATTTCTTTGGCTTGGCTGTGCATCAGCCATACCACTAGTGGGCCAGCCAGCTGAATTTCCCACACGGTCTCACATTGCACTTTGGCAGCAGAATTGGCTGGTAGCTCCAACACTAGGTTGATGCTACTTCATGAGAACAAAAACTCTGAGATTTCTTTCAAAGAAATGGAGGAAAGAAATATATTGGGTTTAGTGGGGTGTACTTGGATGGATTTAGTGATAAGAGGGCCAAGAAGGGATCTGAATGGCCAGTCCTTCACTGGAGAACCAAAACCTCAGCTTCCTTGGCTTCCGCTGGTTCCATTGAACACCCAAGGAAAATATGAGGAAGACGCCTCCTGGGTGGGGGTTGCAGAGAGGGGAGGGTGGGAAGCCAGAGAGGCCATGGAGGGATGGCGGGAGAGGCTAGAACCCCATAAAACTAACAGTGCCCTCTTTTGCAACTCCTAACAAGAAAGCCCACCCCAAACACCAATATGCTCGGTATTTGGTCTTGGATTGTAAATACATTTTTATTGATTGGCTTCTCAGAAGCCTGTTGACTGAT
The DNA here is from genome assembly GCA_032468055.1 of Acrochordus granulatus. Taxonomy (NCBI): domain Eukaryota; kingdom Metazoa; phylum Chordata; class Lepidosauria; order Squamata; family Acrochordidae; genus Acrochordus; species Acrochordus granulatus. The sequence continues at coordinate 118,317 of JANHZU010002047.1, read as the reverse complement.
GGAAAAATGAGGAAGCTTGGGCTAAGAAATTACGGGCCGGGCCATGAGACAAGATTAGGGAAAGGGAAAGCCAACCCTGCCAGAGGAACAGTTGCCTTTGAGGATGAATCATCCCTCTTAGGTTGAGCTGTCTACACCCACTGGGAGGATCCAAAAAAGGCAAAGTGGCAGCCATAACTGCACGATGAAAGCCCAGCCCAGCAAACTGGTCCCATTTTATGGGGCAGGGAGGTGAAAATAGGCCCTTGCACCCATAAGCTGCCTCTGAGCGTCCTTTCTTCCTTGTTTTCCTCTGCCCCTGTTGTGGGGCCAGATTATGTTGGTTTGCGCTCTGCCCCTTTGATAGAGCGAATAGGGCTGGTCTCCGGTTGGCAACCTCCAGTGCGCAGGTGTTGAGATCCTGTGTTTTGCCTGCCTGCTGAAGGATTCTTGCCAGGGCGCAGAGAAGCTTCAGGATGGTATTGAAATTCTCTCAATTTGTAATCGTCTTCCTTAATTTCCTGACCCAGCTGTGGCTGGGTTTCCATTTCTTGGGATTCCAGATGCACACAGAAATGATGTGTCAGCTGAATGGAGGTGAAAGTAAGGGCACCATGTGGTTGCCACAGTGCGAATCACTTTTCCCCCAGTGATGGAAGCTTCCTGGGAATGTCCACAAATCTCAACCCTCTGCTAGCTGGCTTCCCTTCCCTCTCTTTCTTTCCTTCCTTGCTTCCTTGCTTGCTTCCTTCCTTCCCTCCTTCCTTCCTTCCTTGCTTCCTTCCTTCCCTCCTTCCTTCCTTGCTTGCTTGCTTCCTTCCTTCTCTCCTTGCTTCCTTCCCTCCTTGCTTCCTTCCTTCCTTCCTTCCTCAGCTGATTCAGGGTTTCTCAAGATCATCCAGTTGTGCCAGGAAAATGAATGTTAATTTGCTCGGATCCTGCAGTGCGCAATCTCTTCTGCCCTTAGTTTTCTCAAGAGAGTCTTAAGGAATCATGATAAATTATGCACAATTGTTCAGACATTCTTAATGTTAATGACTTCAGTTTCTTGTTCCAATAGAAGAGAAGCTCGTAGCTCAGGGTTGAACTGTGGGGTCCTTGCTGCTCTCTGAGCTGGGTTGTTCGCTTGCAGCCGTTTCATTCCCCAACCACATAACTTCATGGGTGCTGCCGGGTCCACGTCAGCCGCCGCCTCCTCAGCATTAGCACTGACCCTGTTACCTCGCCAGGAAATGAAACTGCAAGCAAACAACCAAGTTCAGAGAGCATCAACGACTCCACAGTAGTGTACCTTGATGCGGAAATTATTCCTTTTAGCGCAGGAACAGACAGAAGGTACCTTAAGGCACCTTCCTCGGTCTTGCAGCTCTCCCGCGAGGCTGAGACCTGTTTGCCATGCGGGCTGGGAATTCGGAGCTGCCCCGTCCTGCCAAGTCCCGGTACATCCTCACAGCAGACAGAGCCGGGCTGCAGATTAGCTTAATAAAACCTGGGAAACGGGGCTAGGATTCATCTCAGGAATGTTGGAGAAGTCACTGATGATCCTCTGACTCCTTCGCATTTCTTCCCACAGATCATAAGCAGATGCTCTGTGCCACCCGTGCCCACGCACTCCCCCCTGGCATCGCTTTTTTTGTAAGGTGCCCAAATGCATCACACACTTCTCCATAACACACACATCACGTGAGGATAATATCATTCCTGGTAATGGGGAAAGTGATCCACTCCTCGAGCGCTTCCAACCTCCTTGTGGCTTTTTCTTGCTTTTCACCCCATAAATTTGTACACGGAGGGAGCTCTTAAAAAGGTTCCTGGGCTAAACTGACGCCTCCTCTGTTGGAAACCTCCCCCTTAAGCCCTCAAATGAATTGGGGGCGGTTGCCAAAGAGGCTCCAATCCCAAAACCTCTGAAGGTGCCTTTTCTTACAAGAGCTGGCTGGGGGATTCTGGGAGTTGAAGTCCACCCATCTTCAAGCTGCCAAGGTTGAAAAACACTGGTTTAAAAGATGGAATTCAAGAAAGGAAAATTCACTCCGCCAAATGTGGGCATCAAATTTGGGTCTCAGTCTGAAGGGTAAGTGGGAATGCAAGGCATAAATTGAGGGTAACTTGACTACAAGGAATGAGATGGTGGTTGATCCTTGAACGTAGACAGGAGGAGGAGGAGAGCAGCTGAAACTTTACGATTAGGTGGGAGGATATAGGAGGTCTGCTCTGTCCATTTGGGGGAATGGGCTGGCTCACCAATTGTGTTTTCTGGGTTTACTGCTGAATTTTGGGGATTTAATTAACTGTATTTGGCTCCGGATTGATTCTGTTCCATCCAAGCTGTGAGGTGGATGTCCTGCTGAAGCTGTGGAATCCCTCCCTCCCTATTTTCCTCCCTCCCTCCCTATTTTCCTCCCTCCCTCCCTGTTTTCCTCCCTCCC